>PVIH01005833.1:0-118653 GCA_004025045.1 Sigmodon hispidus
AGGGAGAGAGAGAGAGAGAGAGAGAGAGAGAGAGAGAGAGAGAGAGAGAGAGAGAGGTCTCTACTCCATCCTGTAACCCTAAAATAAAATCTCCCAAAGTGAAAGGTCCTGGAAATGTTTTGACACAAGCAGGGTGCAGGAAAAGCGTGTGCGTTATCGCATAATTCACAGGATCCACCTACGCCTCTTAAAACTGGAAGGATTTTTAGAGAAATTGTTGATTCTATATTTTAAATTTAGATCCTTCCACTCCTCCACCCTGTTTAAAGTGCTTGAGTCTATCTGCATGAATCCTGAACTTGGTACTCTAAAATCAGTCCACAAAGCAAGAAGCCTCTCCCCTGTAGGCCACCACTCCCCTGGGCATGCTGCCTCTCCCCTGCACAAGCCACCTCCCAGGAGAGGCTGATACCAGAGCTAGTCTTACAATGAATGTTCAATTAGTAGTCAATGTAGTCTTACAATGAATGTTCGGCGGCAATATTACTATTGCTTCATGGTCTTTTCTAATTTTAAGTAGCATATTAACAGCTATTCAAGCAATACTTGGGAACTCTCCTGTCTACATTATAATCTTGTTGTCCCAAATGAAAATAAAACAAAAAAGCACGTGTTTCAGTCATCATATTGTAAGTAGCTCATAAAATACAGCATTCAGTTGAATTTGGGAGGTTCCAGACAGCCTGCTCAGATTAGTAGGTGTTGGAGACTTGGCTATTTGTGACACTATCCAACACTGTGTTACTTGGACAATGACTCCTTCCCTGAGAGCAAGTCTTCAGCTTATCTGTTCAGAGTGGAGCAGGGATGAAGATAGTCGACATTCCTAACATTCTCTCGGCTATGGAGCAACCACAACTCTAAGTGCCTCCGAGAGTGTGGCTCCAGTGCCAGAGTGAAGATGAAAGATTACTCCATGCACTGAATACAAAGGAAAGGAGAGGGCTTTCACCAGAGATGAACCACATTCCTTCACAGGTCTAATGGAAAAGCACAACACTAAAGCCATTTCACAGACGCTGACTAAGGGATCCTTCATGTATGTGGCCAGCTTGTACTGGTTTTTAAAATACAGCTTCCACATTTTTAATAAGTTCAGTTTCATGGAAATATGCTTACATGAGAAGGCATGTCAGGGTCCCCCAGCCTCACTGACTGCAGTCTTTGGTTATTCTCAGACTTCTAACATTTTCCACTCCAAAAGGGAGGAGAAATATTGGTGAAAGCCAGCAAGCAGCCCTGGACACCTTCCAAAGTTTTACTGCATATCACAAAGGCAGTGTTTCCGCCTCTACCTTCACAGTTACTGAGAGTAAAGGCAGGGTGTGGACACTTTCTAATAGACAACCTTCTTTATAAACCCATGCTATTTAAGGCACAGTTTTAAACAGGGACCTCTGTAAAAGGGACCCGGAAGGTATTAACATGTAAAATTACTTCTTCAAAATCTTATTTCTTCCAGAAGGCAATGTTTGTCTAAAAGAATTAGGCAGCTTATCCGATTCAGTTCTTGCCCACAAATAAAACAAGAATTTAATGCTTGCTCTTTCTGGTGTAGTTCAAGAGATACTTAGGTTCCCACCAACACCAAGTACTGCAAATTCAAAGCTGAAAAAGCATGTGTTTGTGGTGTGGGGTAAGACAACATTTTCCTTATTATTTCTTTTAAAAACAAAGGTCACAGCAGGGAAGTGTTGAGGTGTTTCCTCCACAGACTTCATTAACCTTCCCATTTGTTTGGGCACTGGGCACTTCTCTTTCTCAATTAGAAGAGGCTTTCTTAGGCCCACAGAGAAGCCCAGTGACTAACACCAGTGACACTCCACCAAGTGGCTCCCTTTGAGGAAAAAACATGGACGGGGCATTCAACAGGCTATGCCATTCTGTTAAAAGGGAGTGAGCAGGGTTATTAACTTTTTCCATTCTAATTTAAGAACTAGGAAGTCAAAGCAAGAAACACTCCATGTGACACTTCAAGGCTGCCTGTGCCATTATTTCAACCTCTGTGTCCTACGGATTCCACCTTCCCAAAGATTCTCAAGGAAATAAGTTACTGTTTGCTTTGGACAAAAGGAAAGTATGTTGGCGATGAAAAGAGAAAATCCTGGGCGGGAACAGCAAAGCATACATATGTAATAAGATTTCATTGAAAAACACACGCTGGCTGGTCCTTACAACATGGGAACAAGAAATCCCCGTGACCTTTTAGGGTGGAAAATGAGTTCCTCCCTTTTCTTCAGTTATTTCATCACCTACAGGAGGAAATATGTTTGGAAAGGTAGATGATAGCTTCACATTTACCAAATATTACAATAAATATGACTATCACCCCCTACACACAGTGCAGTGAAATTTTAATAAGGATCCTCCCAGTAGCCTACCACTTGAGGCCTACACAGGCACCAGAGCTGCCTCTGCCCTGTGCCCTTCACAGCATCCAGGGTTGGCCTCCCAGGGTGGCTCTGCTCACCAGCGACACCTCTGGTTCCAGTTTTCAGAAATCCTTGCTTAACTGCCCAAAGGAAGCCCAAGATCCCAGCTCACTACAGTTGGGTCAATGGATGGTGCTTTTACCTGTGGCCCATGTCATGACTCTAACCCTGCTACCTGCCAGCTACATGTCCTTCAGCAGTCAGTCTCAGTCCCCCGCCTTATCCTAACCACTCACCTACAGAAGGCATTCTGATAGTTTGGTTAGTTGACTCTGAAAACAGAACACCCAAACAAACAACCCCTGCATTGTTTCCAGCACTGAAAACAAAGGCTTTTGACTAGCAAGAAGGGCTACAAATATGGCAAAGTAACTGGCCCGAATGCCTCCCAATCCACAGCTGGCCAAGAGTGCTGAGAACACACCACCTTCAAACTCAGTTTGGCAAACTCCATCTTGGCAGGGAAGTCAGAGACAAGCTGATCTGCCTGGTGGCTCCAGTAGGCTCTGCCTAATTTTGGCCAACTGTTAGTATGGGAAGGAGGTTAGTTAGTATCCCTCAATTTTCTTGGTTGTTATGTCAAACCTTCAAACTCAGCTCTGTTCTCTGCACAGTGCTGTACAAAGGTCACTGGATAACTTAGTCACTACACACATTACCGCCATTCCTTGCTTCCTATAGAAACATTGTCAGAGAAATTTTAAAGAGAAGTATCAATCTGGCCTAGTTTGCTACATTTCTAGTTGCTACTAAGCATAAGTGGTTTAGCTGGAGACGGGAAGAGAAACAGCAAAGCCTGAACTGGGTGGGAGCTGACAAATGGAACACAATGGTCAGACAGTCATGGTCCTTTAGCTGTTCTCCAGCCCACAGTGACACCGTTGGAATAGCAATTCTCTGAAGAGGAGGCAACCAAGGGAATACCCCCTTCCCCATCCCATCCTCGTCACTTCTCACTCCTGAAGACATATATGCTGGGGAATGTATTCCAGTAAGGCCAGAGCACTAGGTCCTTTGTGAACCCAATTCAGTATCTAAAATTAGGCTAGGGACAAGACCATAGTTCCTAGTCACCAGGTTTCCCCATCCCATGAGCACAAAACCTAGCCAACCTCCCTGTGAATTCTTAACAACCTACCTGTCCACACCCCTCCTGCCAGAGTGTATCCACAATCACTTGACAAAATAAACATGGTAAAGTATGTAAAGAATCACTAGATTTTAGATTCTCTTCATGTTAAAATGTATTTAGTTCTCTCACTTACTAAAAGCACTGGCCCCATGGGACATTCTACCTCTCTAAAAGGCCTGAATAAATCAAAAAGCACTAAAGGGAGGGCTGTAAGTCCCGATCATTCTTAAATAGATAGGTGGCTCCAAGCCTAGGAATCAGTCAGTGACTGATGGGTGGAAGAAGGCCTAGAGAAACACACCCCGGGCCACAGAAGCATGACAGGGAGGATGCAGACAGAGCCTGAGCACCCCAAGTGCCCCAGGGCCTCAAATAACATCAGGATAACAGACTGGAAAGACAAACATCACAGCCCACGATGACAAAACGTTAGAGCGATTACTAGTCCTCACATAATGAAGGTTCCAGAGATAAAGCCCGAGCCAACATCAATCAACTTCTCAGATCACCAACAGAGAATATGAGATTGATGTTACTAAATGGGTTTGAATAAAACCTGATAAGAGACAATGCCCAGATATATTTCATTGTCAAGTCACAAAGCAACTAGAGAATGAGGTCTACTGGATTAAAAAAAAAAAAAAATCCCTGTGGCTCAGGACCCAAAGAAACAAATCAGGGTGAAAATACTGTGTGTGTGTGTGTGTGTGTGTGTGTGTGTGTGAGGCATTCCTCTTTTCTCATTGACAGAACCTGTTATTCCAAACAACACACAAATAAGAATATCTTATGGATTCCTGACACCAGATTTCAGCACAGCTAATGAGGTGAGTCATATATGCAGAGAACAGTCGCTCTGACTCCAGCCAAAGAACACACACACTTCCTCTCACACTCTCAATTCAAGGCAATGTGAGAAAGTTCAGACCTGACTCAGCCCCTTCCCCCAAATATATAAATGAAGGTGTTTAAAGGTGCTTGCATTGTAACATCGCCTTTATTTCACATTAGCACCCACTAGACATATTCTCAGAGTAATCGAGAATTAGACAGGGCTGGCAGGACTGGAGAAACAGTGTGCCCAGTGCTTTGTTATCTGATTACTGTGAGGCCATCTGACCTGACACTCGGATTTCTTCTTCAGGCCTGCTGGCTGGCAGGGGGCCCTGGGCACTGATGCTCTGGCTGAGAAATGGCTATTTCACCCAGCAAGACTTTCAAAAAGTACTAAATGACCACTGATCACAATTAAAGTCTCCACTTAGGAACTGGAAGCTGATGATGGAAAATACAAGATGCTACAGATTGGATCAGCTTGCTGCACAAAGGGAAGCATCCTCAGTCGTATCAATGGACATTTCCCTTTGAAGAGCAGTTAACTATGTTTCTTTTTCTTTTCCTTCTTTAATGTTTTTTTTTTTTTTGGAGGGGGGGTTCCATACGTTTGAAAGGGCCAGGGATTCAAGAGCAGAAGTTTATGAAGGTCTGTTTGGCTCACAGGTCTAACGACTTACAAACCCCAGAAGTAGTTGCATGGCACTCATCTATAAACAGTATACAGATAACTCCACTTGATCCTCAGGCCAAAGACTCTACATCTGACTAGACCAGAAACTAGGGCTTTTGCTAAAAAAACAAAAACAAAAAACAAAAAACCTGCTGAAGGAAAAATTTGACTTAGTTCTTCATTCAAAGTCCTTCAGGGTTGTTTAGTTAATGTCATTCCTCTCATCATTTAGCTGTTCGTAAAAGAGCAGTCAGTCTGATAGGAAGAGAAAGTCACTTATTTGTGCACTTGTTGCTAAGTAATCCTCAGGCAGTGATTTTGGAGAGTTTGGGGACCAAGTGTGAACATCAAGTCTCTGCTTTAACACCAGACCTACTCTTTATTCTTAAATGTGATTTTAAGTTCTGGCCCTCATCTGGATAAACACCTCACCGGACATTTAGAAAACTTTTTGGGGTGGGGTGGGGGGTGTTCTCTATCTTCTTGGGTTTACAGAGTAGCCTCCGATGTTCTGCCCGAAGGTGAGTCATCATTGTTACAAACTTGCCAGCAGAGAACGCTACAAATTAACAGAACAGCAAGCAGCCAAGAAGATACAGCCTTAAATCAGGACAGAGAGAACCTTCCAGGCGGGGAACTGTTACAATCTTACACTGTATGACTGACTGGCAATAAAAACGTGAAAGCAACCTCACGCCCTCTGCTCTGTTCCCTGAGCCTCCCAGGACCAGCCCCAGTACTCCTGGCAGGGCTGGGCCACTTTCCATTGGGAGGACTCTCGCCTTAGTGTTTTGAGTCTAAAGTACTAGATTTATAGCAGCCAGAAGGTATTTAGTCACACTTTCGAGTTTAGCTCCAAAAGGGCAGCTGATAATGTTACCATACAACCAGGATTTCTGCTGACATGTGTACCCCGTGTGTCACCTGAACCTGAACCTGTCTTCCCTGCCTGGTATTTAAATCACTACCCATAAGCTAGGATTTCTTTTCTAGGTAACTAAGTTAATATTAAACCAAACTCAGAACTACAGTGAAGGATTAGGGAGACCCTTCTCTTACAAGCAAACAAAAAACCAGCCAAACTATAACAATAACAAAAGCCCAGAAAAATCACTTGTATTTCTAAACAATTATGATGTGCACTTTGGTGAGCTAAACAGTTGTATGTGTTAGGCCTCATTGAGGATTTAAGCCAGAGTCACTGGCAAAAACACTTAGTAAGAAAAGGGGACACAACCCTATTTTATCCAGGAATGATTCAGCAAGCTGGTCCTTTACTTTCTTACCAAAATGTTCAGGACCCCAGCTTTGAAAGCTAGCAAGAATTATCTGAGAATATCAGCCACACCTAAGTCCGATGGCACATGACAAAAGGGGAGTGGGATCCCAGTGACCTTAAAATTAGCTGCCTTAAGCTTCCTGGTTAACCAATTATCAAAAGGCTTTAGTCATCGCTCCACCCACATTTTAATCCTCATGTGGAAAAATCCCAACATTTCAGTATGAAATATTCCTCTGACCAGTTCAGCAATCAAAAAAGACATTGGGAAAGACATGCATGCATACAGGCATGCAACATAACATCAGACTTATCGGAGTACTCCAGATATCTTAGTTTTGCTACTCTATAGACATTTACTCGGGTCCATAAAAAACTTATGTCAGACTTCCACTAATACTCAGGTGGACTGTTATTGTATCACTCCGGTGGGTCGGCTTAGCTTATTTATTCTTAAGAACACCCCAATTTCTTCTGAAGGATAACTTCAGAGTTCTGCACATAATTAAGAGGTAGATGTATGTGTAAGCTTGAGAGCAACAGGTTGTTCAGCACCTGTTGTCACTAAACAACCATTTGACCTTGAACAAGTCATTTCACCTTCCCAGGTCTCCATCTGTCGTTGTACTCCCTAAAGCCACTCAAGGTCTCTGCTCAACAAAGATTCTTGAGGGGAGAGGAGATGAACGAGGGGTTTTAATGAATACATGGGTTATAGGACCAGTCTAGATGGTATGTAGGATGGTGTGACACATAGATGCAGTTTCCAACCTGGTAACTTGAGGGCAGGCAGACAGGCAATCTGCCCTAATGCTGAATAACCCGAGGCCCACACTGGGCACTCCCACGGTCTCTATTCTCCCTACCTGGCTCAAATCTTATATCTCCTTCTAAATTCACTTAGACTCCAGAGATTGTGCTCCCCCCACCTCCATCTCAGGATACACCCCACTCCTGAAGATGGAGCGGACTCTCCCACCTGTATTTTCACGACTGGTGCTTTTTCAACCTAGGAACTGATATTTTCAGGTTTATTTGGGGTTATAATTTTTATCCGCTGGATTTGAGCTACTTTGAGGTCTGGAGCTAATTCTTCTGAGGTGGATAGGAGTAATCAAGGTGGGAACTCAGCGTTGGTCGTGCCCCTGGTCTCTCAGTCCCTTAGGGAAGCGCTTCTGCGTGAGACAGCAGTGCAAGAAACACGCACGGCTTTTCTAACATCACGGACTGCCCAGTCTCCAGTCCTTTGTCGGATTGACTGTACCCAGCGGCAACTGGAGGGTCAGCCTGGCCTCCTTCAAATATCATCCCTTCACATAAATCTACACACTCCTCCCTCCCCAATGTTAAGACCGTAACACCAATTACCAAAGGCGCATCCTGATATGGAAAGTGGCCCATTTTATAAAGCTCTCAAAAGTATACCTTAAAGGCTATCTGAGGGTTGTGAAGTCACACCCTTTCTGGCACCAGTTTTGCTGGGCTGGCTCTGCCGTAAGGGGAAGCCAATTTTTTTTTTCCTTTGGGGGAGGGCGGTCGCCTCCGTGGGGAGCTGGCCGAGCCCCAGCGCCTCCAGGAGAAGGGAGTCTCAACCCGGAGGCTGCCCTCGCCGGCGCCGGGCCGCGGCGAGAACGGCCACCGCGAGGGGGCCCTGGCGGAGCTCCCCGGGGGAAGGGGAGGAGCGCTCCTTCCCCTGGGCACGGAGGGAGGAGGAAGAAAGGAAGCGCAAGCAAGGCGCGCGGTTAAGGCGCTGGCAGGGCAGGCGCCCGGCTCGGGGATGCCGCCCCGGGTGCTCTCTCTTTGGGCCCGCCGGCCGCACTCAGCGCCCGCCCCTCGCCCGCTTCTCCACTGCCAAGAGCCTGGTCTCCAAGCCGCTTCCTCCCTAGCCCGCTCCGGCGACCCGGGCTCGCCCGACACTCACCCCTTTCCCCATAGTGGCGGTGCTGCGGGCTGCGGGCCCCGCGCCGGGTCCTGTTGCCGGAGACTAGAAAGAGAAGAGAGCAGCTCCCGGCCGGGAAAGCGTGGCCGGGGGAGCCGAGAGGCGGGAACTAGGGTTGTTGCGGGAGGAAAGAGGAAGGACGGCTAGCGCCCCGGACCGAGGCCCCGCCGCTACTGCCGCCGCCGCTGCCACGTGTCCGCCTCCTCCCGCCGAGGCTCCGCGCCCCAGACCCAGCCGCAGCTCGAGCCCGCGCCTCCTCCTCACTTCCTAAAATATGCAACCTGCGTGATGACTCCGCCCACGCGTACACGTCACCGTTACCGGAGCAACCTGACACCGGCTCAGCTGGCTCCGCCCCCGTCTCTAACCCCTCCCCGTCGGTCCGGGACCGCGCTTGCGGCTGCCAGCCCGGGGCTCCCGGCAGGAGGGCGCCGGAGCCCGGGACGCGCGTGTCCGGGTCTCGCGAGGGCTGCGGTGCGCGCCCGCCTGTTGGTCACCGAGGACTTGAGTAAGAAACCTGCACAGTGCAGAAGGTCCGCAGTGGGTGCGGCGCTAGGGAACTGGGCTAGCCCACTCACTCAGCTTAGCTTTTTTAAAGGTTTAGGGGCCCGGGTTGGATTGTAAATGCCTGACTCCGAGGTTCTCCTTCTTTCTTTCTCCGTAATGAAGGAGGCCGGCGTCCATCTGCTCTCCAGGCTCTTGGTGCCTTCTCTTTGCTTCTTTCATCTTGGGGTCCTCTTACTACTTCTCACTCTTGCACTAGAGAAAAGCTCCCGAACACACACACACACACACACACACACACACACACACACACACACACACACACTTACCGACGCGCTCTCACGCCGCGTACACTTCCCTCCCTTCAAGACCCCAAAATGATTATCCAAAAATACTACCAGTAAGGAAATTCATTCACAGAGCTCTGTGAATGAAACTCTTGTGAAAAGAGGAGCGTGATGGTAACCTGCTTGTTCCAGAGATTCTCCTTTTTAGGGTAGAGAAACCTGAAACCCAAAAGAACGCCCATCTTTAGTAAAAGAGGTGACTCAAGGGGGAGATGTTTTGAAGACCTGTCAAGGGCGCCGCACCCCCGCCAGCATAGCCCCACCTCCTCCACAGCATCCTCAGCTACCCAGTGGGGCCCGTAGTCTCACTCCCATTCCATCCCACTCAAGCCCCTGGCAGTTGCAGGGTGGGGCTTCTTTCTATAGTTTCAGGCTGCTTAGCAGGCACTGCAATGGCTTAAGTTCAACATTAAAAAAACCGAAGTGTTATTATTATTAACAATGTCAGGAAAGCAAGTGCTCTGGGAAAGTGCAGGATTCAGAGGAGAAATTCTGGAAACTCCAATGAGAAGCAAGGAAAACATTAACTCCTTAGGTAGGGCTAGACCTATCAACTTCAAGTGTCAGTTCCTTGTAGGATGTGGGGCTTGCAAAACGGGGCGTGGGGGGGGGAGGATAAGGGAAGGAGAGACACACAGCTAACCACTTTGTTACTGGATATTCCATAGAACAATTCTTAGCACTTCTTAGAAGCAACTGTTGCTTCTAGGAGAATATAGCTTTTTGTCTACTCCAGTGATCTACAGACCTGATTAAATCAGATCAGGCCTCAGAGAGCAGAGGGGCTGTAAACAGAATTTAACCATGGTTCTGGGGAAACAGCCCCCCAATCCAGAGCAGCAGTCCCAGCCTTGTTGGTTTAACTGAAGGCCACAGAGTGTTAGCTTCTGCCTGTGCCTGGTCTGATTACTGCTTCTATGCAAGGAGGCTTTGCTTGCTTGCTGAAGATCTTAGTTAAGATTAATTACCCATAGGCCCTGATCTACACACAACAACAAAAATGTAGAAAGCACAAGCCTGAGTTGTGGTCTCCTTTCTCATAGTATCCATTCACTCAAAATCAGCCCTGATAGGTCAAAGCATTATCTTGACTCTAGAGCTGTTAGTTGGCAGCTGTGGGTCTCTGATGTTCTTTCAGGAGGTTTGGGATTCCTAGTTGTGATTCAAGGGTGGAAAAAGGGCAAGACAAGTACAAACTTCTACTGAGACCCTGTGGTTTTCTTTTGGTTTCGTACAATAATTTTTTATTTGCTGTGTGTTTGCTTTTTACCTACCCTGGTGTTCTTACATGGCTGGGGGGAGGAGCTTCTCTGATGACAGAGAGCTAGGTTTTGAAATTGGAAACTTAAACAATCTTAGAACTTCATACTTTGGTTTTTTGAACAGAGAATCAACCTCCCAGGAAAAAAGCCGTGGGAAGGTTCCCTGCCTGGTTGAAATGCAGAGCTGTGGATGTGGGTCCAGAACCAAGTCAGAGGCGGGGTATGCATAAAATGAAAGTGTGGTGGTCCCAGGGGTAAGAGACACATTTAGACTGAAGGCCTTTTCTTGAAAGGACCCCCCCCCCCGAGAGATTTCTAAATAAAATCTTAGACATACATCAAAGACATATACGCTCCTTGATCTATGATGAAGAAAGTGAGATTCAGGGAGTAATGAACATTGACTGGACCCCCAAGGTACTATCAGGACATTTGAATACCTTTTCCAGTCTGGTACAGAGGACGACTATGGATGATGAGATTCTTGAGCCAGCCATCTAATACCCCTCCTCTCTGCTTCTTCTTCTTCTTTTTTTTTTTAAAAAAAAAAAAAAAAACAAAAAAGACAAAAAAACTTTATTTATTTATTTATTTGCCTTGGTGTTTTGCCTGGAACTGGAACTACAGACAGTTGTTAGCTGCCATGTGGGTGCTGGGAATTGAACCCGGGTCCTCTGGAAGAGCAGACGGTGCTCTTAACCACTGAGCCATCTCTCCAGCCCCTCCTCTCTGCTTCTTAATGTCTCAACTCTATTTTATAAAGCTCCTAGCTTGGAGCATAGTTAAATGGATGGGATCAGACTCAGCATTTACAGACCTCGGAGCTGCCAGGTATGGATGCCTCCAGGAGGAGGCTCTGATCACAACTAAAGAGGGCTGACCCGATCGACCAGAGTCAGCAGATGTATGAAAAATATGATGCAAGTTAGCGTTCTGAGCCAAGAACTTTAGCACTTAGAGTGAGCACTTGCAGAATTGAATAAACACCACGCTGGAATTGAGGACTTCAGGGGATGGCTTAGAGCCCACAGCTAATTAGCATTTTCTATAGGAAGCAAATATTTGGGACATCAATGAGCTAGGAATTTGCGATGATGAGGTTTTCCTTGGCCTCTTCTGCCCTAGAGTTAGCATGTAAACAATTATAAGTGTCCCTCTTTATGTTGTACGCGTTCCCAGGCTCCCCAGAGAACCCCTCCACTTCCTTCAAGCTACCAACTGTGTTTATCACTCAAAAAGTTCTTCCCAGCTCATCTCTACCCCTCTATGGGAAATCTATTTCCTCTCTCCTGTTTGACATCAGATAGATGATGATCGCCTGCTTGTTTTTTTAATTTTAAAAATCACAGCTACATTTCTCCTTAGGGGCAGGGCATGCTAAAGCATACATAAGGATGACTTACAGAAGTTGGTTCTCTTCTTCCATTGTGTGGATCCTGAGGACCAAACTCAGATAGTCAAGTTTGGAAGCAAGCAGCTTTCCTACTGAGTCATTTTACCACCCCATAACTGCCTGCTTTAGAAGCACAGACCATGCTCATTGCCGGCAGCCATGACTCCAGCTCCTTTATGCTTTCCTCTTAAATCCCATTTCCTCCTGAGCTCCTAATTCCTTTTGAAAACTCCTTGATGTATCTTTTGAAAGCTCTTTGGTGTATCTTCATTTACTAATGGCTGGAGAAGACTTCAAGTGTCACCTCTGGGAATGTTGAAGGTTCAGCATATAATTGGTGACCATCATAGATTATTGCCAACCACAACAGTATCCCTCTAATTTACCATCGTGCTAATGAAACTGTCGCTTAACTAATTTGTTTTTATTAAGAGCAGCATTTTAAAAAATAAAACAGTAATAAAGGTCTTTTAGCTGTTTCTTGTGTGTTCTACTTTGGTCCCAGAATTTACAAATCAAGATTCAGTGTTCCAACACTTTTCTTCCCCTCATCTCAACCCCAAACAGTAGGAAAGATTAGAGTGGTGGAGCAACAAAGGAAATGACAACAAAGAAGGGTGCCCAGGACTTGGAAATCCTCTGTTCCATTTCAGCCATCTGCACATAGGTGCAACGTCAGGCAGGTTGACTCAGCATGGGCAAGCCCTGGTCAAGGTGAGCAGCATAGGTGAGTATCATTTACTCTGCCTGCCTTCAGGAGAGTAAAGCCATGCCCCCAGGAAACAAATGCCATCTTGGGGCTATGTGGGTTTGCTATTTTTTGGCCTGCAAACCTTCTATACAAAAACAACTGGAAGTGTTCTGTGGAGGTTGATCCTACTGAGAGTAAAACTCTTTTAGACATGCCAAAACACTAGAGCTGTGTGTTGGAGAATACAACACCATCTTGAAGTGGTTTGGTTCATTTATAAAGGTCTGGAAGCTTTAGTCATAGCCATAGAAGTAACAGAAAAGTAGGGCAGATACAAAAATAGTAACTAGCCCAATTCATTCCTACTAACTTCTGTTTAGGCACCAGACTTCCATTTTGGTGATGGATGACCCCTATGTGTGAACTCTTATGAGGAAGTCCCAAGGATGTGTGCCTCTTTACTTCCTCTCTCACAAAGAGCCCTGTCCAACCCATAGCTCTGGTACTCTTGTTTTAATTGACAGAGATGAGAGGCATTTTATACAAACCAACACCCCCTCAAAGTAAAACCAAAATGCCAAAGGTGCCCAGAATAACTATTATTGGACCCCTAGGATTATTACAGAGCCTGGCATAATGCCTGGTATTAATGTATAAAGACTAAAAGGAACTCCTCTGATGAGGAATGTCTTTCTGTATGCTGTGAATATACTTTGTTACCATTTGTTAATAAAGAGACTGTTTTGCCCTATGGCAAGGCAGCTTAGAGGCAGGTGAGAAATCCAAGCATAGATCAAAGATGGAGAAAAAAGCCAAAGAGACACTTCACGCGGCCACCCAGAGAGCAAGCTTTAATGGGACACAGGCAAAGCCATGGTGCCACATGGCAATACATAGATTAATAGAAATGGGTTAAGTTGTAGGAGCTAGTCAGTAATGAGCCTGAGTCATTAGGGTAAACAGTTTGTAATTAATATCAGCCTTTGTGTGATTCTTTGGAACTAAGTGGCTGAAGGACTACAGGTCTGGACCTCAGGGCTAGACCAGGCCAGAGACTTCTGTCTACACTCCCCATCCTTGAAGAACTGACCATTGAGCATAAAAGAAAGACAATCAAGGAGACATCAGTAACATGGTGAGAGGAACAGGATTGCAGCAGAGCATCATCACCAGGACATGGAGGAGGAAGCAGCTAGTTCTGCTCAGAGAACTGGGAAACATCCCTGGCAGAACCTTGAGAACAGTTCACTAAGTGTATTTGTGAGGATCAGGGAAACTCAAACAAAACACAGCTCATGGGTAAGTAAATCTTCAGAACATCAACCCAGTCTGATAGAGGATGAGTTGGCAATTCATGGTAGGAACATTTGGCCAAGAGGGAAAATAATAGAGGGTAGCTTACGGGAATGGTAGTATACAAACTGTGGAGGATTTAGAAGCTTGAACTTCATCTTGTGGACCACAGGAAGATGTGGTAAGGCTTTGAGAAGGGCTGTGACTTTGAAAAGATTTCTTTGGCAGAAAACAAAGCATGTTTGGTCTCCACAGCCACCCCTGCTTCTCAATACTCCCCTAGTCATGTTAAATTCAGACTCTCGAGATATGTTTTGTTCCATACCTTTGTAATGGCTTATTTATTATATTTCCCTTTTTTTTAAAAAAAAAAAAAGCACATACAGCATCTCTTAATTTCCATCATCATCCCCAAGATTCATAACTTCCTCCTAACAGAGGATTGCAGAGGATGGAGGAGAAAATAAACAAGAATTGAGGCATACTTCTCACAATCACTTAGTACAATCCCCTAACCCCAAAAGATAGATCAATTTGCTGGGAAGATCAGGAGTTTATTTTTCTGGTTTCCTGATAGGTGTGGTTAAATGAAACTCCCAAACAGACTGAGACTTTCTGTTGATGTTCTTGGCATTGTCTGAAACCAGCGCTTAATGCAATTGCAATGACTAAAGAAAATTTAAGCCAGCCACCTGGCAGGCGATCTCTCAATAAAGATTGGAATTACAAGGGCTAGAGAAAGGAAAAGAGAGTCCAAATTAATGAATAATTTAGCTTCAATTGCCAAAAGAGTTCAAGTAATATTTGTTCCTCAGGCAATGAATCTTAGCATTTCACTTTCTTGTAAGGTCCTTGCCAACCTGACATTTGATATTTGGTTGCAGACATGACAGTCAAGGTAGTGGTAGACACAGTGGTGATGGTGGCAATAACTAGGGTGGTGGGTACAGATATCGATAGTGACAAAGGTGATGGTGTTAGTGGTAGTAGTCAGTGATCATAGGAATGCTGATGATGTGCTAGAGGGTGATGATGATAGAGATACTGATGATGTAGAGATGTTGGTGATGGTAACTGAGATGCTGATGCTGGCGGTGGTAGTAATGAATAGACCTCAAACTGTTGATCAAAACAGTATCCCAACTATACTCCTTTCCCACATAATAAGAGTGTTTTCATCATTCATAAAACTTGATGATTTATTAACTATATCACTGTGCAGCTATAAGGGCTTAAACACAGTGACACAATATACACGAAGCACTAGTGCATCCCCACCATTAATAACAATTCCAAAAGTGTAAAGAATTATCTTGATTCCAAACATCTGCTCAGGCTGGGAGATGTAAGGGCCTAAGAAAGATGAAGATCTACAGACACAGATGTAAAAGAGGAGAGATTGAGAGCAGCAACTACTGCTTCTGTCCTTTCCTCCCTTATCCCCATCTTTCATTCAACAAACAACGTAGCTACTGACACACAGCCAGCTAGTCTCTGTCCAGTCAGATGGGAGAAGTCAACCAACACCTGGACTGTCTGAATAGCTTGTTATTGCCAAATCTATTAAGAGCCAGAAAAACAAAGCCACCTAAATGTCACTGCTGTAGTCCAGACAAGAGATTTTCAGCTTTGGAGTGAGAGGCCCAGAAACCCAAGATCCTCACTGCAGGGGCTGATGCTGAAAGCCTTAGGGGGAAAATATTGTCACATTGTCTCCAGATGCAATTTAAATCCTTTTCTCATTTTTCCTTTTTCCAAAAAAAAGATTTATTTATTTTATTAGCCATCTGCTAATAAAACCACTAATTAGCTGAGGAGAATTATTTTAGCTTCCTAAGAGCAGCCCATGAGGGAGCTGAGTTACAGGCCCATCACTTCTGTTCCAGGAACCAGCAATCACACCATGCCAGGCAGGTATCCCACTTGGGGCTGGAGCTGCTGCAGGCCAGGGACACATTTCCCTCCCTGGCTCTAATCTCATAAACCAGAAGTGCTCAAACTCAATATATTCTCTCCCTCCTCTCATTTTTCATAATGGAAAAAAAGGGGGGGGCTCTGTGAAAGGCTTGAATTAAACAGTTACCATCTGGGTAATTGAATTCTGCTTGAAGCAGGCCACCTGGTTCACATCAGCTGCCCTTGGCAGGTATGAAAGTATCAGCACAAGCCCTGCCTTGACTTCTAAACACAGGCTCTCTGGCATTCCATGAGCATCAGAGAGACCTTAATTTCTGAGTAGTGACAGCTGCCTTATATCATGTTACCTCAGGGCATAGGAGAATTCTTTGGCTGCAGACATTGAGAATTATCGCACAAATGGCTGGCCTTGCTAGCCATGCACTGCCTTTATAAAACAACTGAAAAGCCAGTTCCTTTGGCTTCCTGTTTGGACATCCATGTCAAAGAAACAGGAGTGACTTAAATCACCTTGGTCTCTTTAAAGACTCAGGGGAGTAGAATAGTGGAGGACGAGTGGACAACCAGGGTGGGGGTTGGGGTGGGAAGGGTGCCCAGCCTCCCTTCCTCTGCCATTTCCTATGGTGCTGGCCACCCCTGCTCCTCAAAGGCCACCTGGTTCACAGATATGCTTCTGAAGCCTGCACAGCATATGGGGTTGCAGTCCATACTCATCCTCCCTCACCTCAGAACCACACCCTGAGAGAACACAAGAATCAGAGCTAACTGTGCGACTTCCCAGTCAGGGCCCTCTGGGCCAAGAATGTCTTGTATTTACAAGGAGTGAGGCTGCTGATGTCAAGAGGAAGGGTTAGAAAGGACAAGAAGAGGAACTGCTGGGAACTGGATGGCCTCGAGGCCTTGTGTTTCCTCTATATCCGCAGTGCCTGTAGCAGTGCCCGTCACAACCAAGTGGCTTGCACAGGCAAGATCTTGTTGGGAGAAAGCCTCTGATGGATGAAGCTCTTCTCACTGGTAGTTTAAATGTTTGCAAAGGAGCAGATGGAATAAGAGAATCTTATACCAGAACTACACCAGCCCCCTTACAGGGGATAGGATGAGGCTGACAGAGGGCTTCTCCTGCTGCTGTTACAGAGCTAATGCTTAATTGCAAAGCAAGATTCCCACCCTCTTCATTTCCAGATACCATGTGACTTCCTTCACTGTAGGGCAACTAGAAAAGAATCAGCTTTGAGAACAGAAAGGAGGAAAATAAAGAGGGTTATCTAAAATATGTAATTAAAAAAAAAGATTCCTTTAAAATGGAATTTTCCATGATGGCCTGGGTATTCATATAGTTCATCTTAAAAACTTAATTTCTCCAGAGAGATGTATCTACTGGGGTTGAGGAGTAGGGTGAATTCAAGGCCAGCATGGGCTAAATAGTCAAAACCTATCACAGAAATGCAAACCAAAGTAGAAACAAAACAAACAAGTGAGTCAGGTATGGTGGCACATTTTTAGTCTCAGCACCCGAGGCAGGCAGATCTCTGAATCTGAGGCCAGCCTGAGCTACATAGCAAGTTCCAGGAGGGCCAGGGCTATGTAGAGAGACTGTTCCCAAAAAATTTAGAAGTCTCTCTCTCACTTTCTCTCTCTCTTCTCTCTCTCATTCATAAAGAACTGTATCTTAATACATGTGCACATACATATACACTATAGTTTCCAACTGGAGAATACTTAATAAAACATCTTTTTCTTTTCTACTTGATGCCAAGGTAAAATTAAATGAAAAATACTTTGCAGAGTTTCTAGGTTTGGGGAATAAAATCATCAGGACCAGGGTGGTGTGTGACTTTAATCCTAGTACTTAACAACAGAGGCAGGGAGAACTCTGCAAGCTTGAAGCTAGCCTGGTCTACATCATCAGGAAAAGTCCTCCATGCTTGAGGCTAGCCTAGTCTACATCATCAGGAAGAGTCCTCCCTGCTTGAGGCTAGCCTAGTCTACATAATCAGGAAGAGTCCTCCATGCTTGAGGCTAGCCTAGTCTATATCATCAGGAAGAGTCCTCCCTGCTTGAGGCTAGCCTGGTCTACATCATCAGGAAGAGTCCTCCCTGCTTCTTTCCTGGGAAGACTCCACATCACACTGCCAGGGAGGTGCCCACACTGCTGAGTGCCTTTGCTCAGCTCCACCTTAGAGCCTTCCTGCTCCCACAGAAGGAGCCAACAGGAGCCTCTGAAGAGAATATTCAGAGCAGCAGCTGGGGTAAGAAGTGACGTGGAGCTGGGACAGGCTTGGTGCATACATCCTGGGGCTTGAGAATGAAGATCTCCTTTCTTAATCCAGTACAGGGTCACTTGTTCAAATATAAAAAGACATCCCAATATTATTTCATTCGTAGTATCCTGTCCTCAAACCTTTAAATCCATGAATTTTGTCTAATTGGATTGTTTGAGTTTTCATCTAGAGCAGTGGTTCTCAGACTTCCTAATGCTGCTACCCATCACGTGGTGATGACCCCAAACCATAAAATCATTTCATTGCTATTTCACAATTGCAATTTTGCTACTGGTATAAGTTGTAACAATCTAATTGTAGGATAACCAATATGTAACACCAAAGGAATCATGACCCACTGATTGAGAAGCACTGAGCTAGAATCACTCCTATTTTAAATGTGCAGTATCAACTGTGTTCCTGCTACTGTTGCGTCCATTAGCCTATCCTCCCCCTTGATACAGAACTGCTTCTTCTCTGGGCTGAGATTGACTCAATCTTCTTCCCACACTGGGATTCATGCATAGTGCACAGAAAGCAAATCATATGCTTTGGAATATGGAAGTGCTGGAGGAGATACTGTGTTTAGGTCCAATTGCTGGATAAGATACAAGGAGGCTGGACTTCAGTGTAGCTGCCCTGTTTCAACACAAGTATCAATTTGGTCATTTTTGTTTGATGTTCAAAGGATGAGTTTTCTTACTGTATCCCACCAATAATACAAGATCAGGTTTTATTGGAGACCCATATGTGATTGTGAAAGAAACAAAGTTCTCCCAGGGGGTTCTTTTGGGGGTCATTGAGACATTGGGAAAATATAAAATACCCAACAATACTTACTTCTCACCACAATACATTTTTGGAAACCACATGGAAAATCCTAAAACTGATCTTCCCCGTGGGATCTGTGTTATAATTGGATGCTGCATTCTTGACCGAAGACTTGGCATCAGATAAATCACAGACACTAAATATGTCACAGAGGCAAGGATTCACAGTTTAAATTGGTAGTTCTCAAACCCAACTGAGCATCAGAATTGTCAAAGAAGATTGAACAAGAAATGCTGATGCCTAGGTTCCATCTGGAACCAGTTGAAGCCAGATGGATGAGTGGGACCAGGTAACCTTTCTTTTTTTTTCTTTTTAGAAGAATGTATTATTTATTAAGAATCAGGAACAAATAAAGAAAATGGTGGCACTGGCACTTAGAATATTAAAAGAGCCACATGCAAAAAAATAACGGGTGGGGGGAGGGGAAGGAGTTGAGGTAATTATATTTTAATGTTTAAAAATGCAACAAACAAAAACAATTGGGATGAGAAAAATAAAGAAAATGATCAGATAATTTTGATCCTCCAATAAGAAATTCAGACCCACTTTCCTACCTATTTGTTGGACAATTCATCTCACCTACCAATTGTGATGATATATTACATATTTAATAAAACCTGAACTACCAAGAGATCAACATACAGTCAAATCTAGGCAAAGGTAGCTTTAGGAGTTCCAGGGATAACAGAGCAGTGGTAACTCACATAGCTCTGGAGTTCTGGACCTCTGTGAGTACAAGGCCAAACAGCTGGGCTTCAATGACACAAACCTTTAATCCCAGCATGAGAAAGCCCGGGAGTGGTGACCTATGCCTTTAATCCCATAACTTCAGAGACAGAGATCTTCCTGTGTTTCTGTGAGTTCAAAGCTGAATACCAAATAGAGTAGCTCACACCTTTAATCTTAACCTGGTTGGGATACAGCTGGGGAGAAGGGTATTTAAGGCAGGCTTAGGGAAACAGCAGCGGGCTGGAAAGATGGCTCAGAGGTTAAGCACACTGATTGCTCTTCCAGTAGTCCTGAGTTCAATTCCCAGCAACCACATGGTGGCTCACAACCATCTATGATGACATCTGGTGCCTTCTTCTGTATAATGTATAATAAATAAATATATCTTGAAAAAATACTTAAAAAGAAAAAAGAAAATCAGCAGCAATTAGAAGTGACCAGGACAAAGCTGAGGAAGTTGGAGGATAGCTGGGTGAGATTTGACTGTGGTGTTTCCTCTCTCTGATATTTCAGCCTTTCTCTGATATCTGGCTCTAAGTCTCTTTCAATACAACTAGAATTTGTGCAACAACCAATGAACTGTTGCTTTCTACACCTAATGAATGCCTAAGGGTACAAAGTCCCAAAACTGACTAGTTATTGATCGTTCATGAGAAGTCCCTGACAAATATGTCTTGGTATCTAGAGTTTATCTGGAGTCTTTGAAAAAGAATAGGCACAGTCCGTGTTGTTAAGAAATCTGCAAAGAGAAAGGAGCACGATGCTGCTGAGGCTGGGCTTCTTGTAATTTAGAAGCCTGGGAATGCGGCTGCTATAACAATGGCATTTGTATCTGACATTGTCTCAGCCAGATAAACCATTGAAAGCTGGCAACCATCTCAGGGTTCTTCTCTTCCCCTAGCTAAAGCTTAGGGGGCTTGTCACAGGGGAGCCCAAGCTCTGTCTTCCTGGAGGTCCAGTCAGGGCAAAGAGGAAGGTATCCCAGAGGTAGCCACCTAGGTGGAGTGTCTCTGCATGTGCCTGAGAAATCTGCACTGTCAGGGAAAGAGCAGTTTCTCTTTCAGATTTCATTTCAGTTCTTGCTATGAACTATGATTACAGGCAGGGCTTTTTTTTTTTTTTTTTTCTTTACAACACCGCAGTATTTCCTTTTAAAATAGAAGGGTAAAATCAAATCCTCACCCACCTCAAAAGATATGTTAAACACATTTTTTCCCCACAAAACTGAGCATTTTAAATAACTTTTTTACTTAAAGGGTGATATTCATGGAGCAGAATTCAGAAATGGTGGAGGATATGCTACAAAAGAGAACAAGGGGCTGGAGAGGTGGCTCAGAGGTTAAGAGCACTGACTGTTCTTCCAGAGGACCTGAGTTCAATTCCCAGCAACCACATGGTGACTCACAACCATCTATGATGACATCTGGTACCCTCTTCCATATACTGTATGCATAATAAATAAATCTTAAAAAAAGAGAACAAATAAAATCCTCCAGTAGTTTTAGACCTAGAAGATCATAATCATTTTAAATATAGTAAAATACAAATAAAGGCCATCCTCTTGCCTTTAGTTTTCTATGTTTTTTTTAATAGAAAACATTATAGTGAACATTTCTGAATATCATAAAATATGGTTTAACACATACAGACTTGTAGACCAGGAATATTTAATTTTTTGACAACATCATGAATTATGTATTTGCAGCAAAGAATAGAATGTGATTTTTTTAAATGCAGGGAAAGAAAATCATACATGTTTGCCTACTTCTATTTATAACAATATGCTTGGAGATAGTGGTAGTAAGAAAAGATCTCGCCATGTATCCCCGGTGGCCTGGAACTCATTTTGTAGCCCAGGCTAGCTTCGACCATGTGGGAAATCTGCTTCAGTCTCCCAAACCCTGGGGTTATTGGAGTGAACCACCAAACCTGGATGCAGTATTTTTAAAAACGTAGACAACACTTGGAAATAAGCTCAGAAGCACAGAAAACAAGATTAAGAAAAAAACCAACAATCCAAGGCAATTTTATTTTTAAAGGTCAGTTCCTTTGCTCCAGGGAAGTAGGGAGTGTGCAGTAATTGCTGTAACTGCATTTCTGTTGACTTCTTAGTGGTAATTTTATCTTTATCACCCCCTACTGGTTGGTCTGATGCTTTTAGGGCTATTGTTTCCTTAAAAGTTCTTCTCAAAAGTTTTTATTAGTTGTCTGCTGCCTTCTATTCTCCCTGAAAAATAAAACTAGAACTTGAAGTAATGATACAGATCTATAATCATAGCCACCCCAGAGACTGAAGGAGCAAGATCGTGAGTTCGAGGCCAGCCTGGGCTAGGTGATGACTTCAAGACCTGGTTGGTAATAATTATAATAATAATGAGGATAACTGAGAGAGGTGGCGGTAATTTAAAAAGAAAAAACCCTATATATCTCTTTATATAAATCCTTCCCCCACAGCTCCTCCTACCATGTGCAATAAACAGGCTTCAGAATTTCCTAGCCTGCTGCATTACTCATCCATCCAAGGCCATTCATTGCCACAGTCTTACATTTCTCCCTAACTGGGGATAATTATCTAAAGGCTGATCGAGAATGTGTGGATTCACAGGGTGTTAAATCAGGGCGGGGACTTCCTATGGATAAAGTTCCAGGCAGATGGAATTGGATAGCTCTTAACCTAGAGGTCGTTTCTTTCACCGAAGGGTTTGATAGCAGCCTCCAACCTGTGACCTTAATTCCACCACAAAGGTCGCTATATGGTGAGAGGAAGCAAAAAGAGAAAACTGCTGTGTGGTCTTAATCTTAACTGCTAGCCTGGTATGTTTTAGAATCATCTACAGACAAACCTCTGGGTGTGTCTGGGAGGAAGTTTCCAGGGAGGTTTAATGGAGGCTGGAGCTGAATCCTCAGGAAAAGGCTAGCCACGCAACAGCATTTGTTGCTATTTGCTTCTGGATTGCAGATGCCCTGTGGTCGGCTGTCGTCCATTGTTACAGACTGTGTCCTTGAACTAGCTCAAATAAACCCTTCTTTTCTTGAGACATTTTCACTGGGAATTTTGTCACGGCAAAGAGGAAAGTAACTAATACAAGCTGTTACCCCATTCGTGCTAGATCTAGGCTCATTTCATTAATCCAATGATATGTACCAAATGCCCACTCTGCCTTACTACTGATCTAGGTATAGAAATAAGGCAGAGTTGGTCCCTGCTCAGTGTTCATCCCACAAAGATGACTGACCACAGCACAAGTATGAATGAGTAGAAAAACGCATGACATCACTTAACCCACAGAGGACCATAAAGCCAGATGACATGCAGAGTACTTTGGGGTCAAGGAGAATGTGTTTGCTAGGTGCTCAGGGAGGACAGTTTTGAGGGAGTAGTCAACACTATCCCTGAGTTTTTCATGCATGTTGATGTCTACACTTCAAATCTTCTTGGTCCCTTTCTTGGTATCATGGCTTTCATGACTTAATCTTAATGCCTTTCCTCCACCCTGTCAGCTGTGGGACCCCAGGCAGGCTTCTCAGAGACTCCCACGGTAAGCCATATGCTATCCTACTACTTATAAATCCACACTATAATGGTCCTTCATTCTGGCACCTTCATTATGGAAAATAGAATGAAGTTGGCAATTAAAGTGATTCCTATTTGTTTCAACCACAATAATCTCCCCTTCATTTTCTAAGATTTCTGTTACCTGTGGTCAATTATCATGGGAAAATATTGAATGAAAAATTCCAGAACTAAGCAATTCATTAATTTAAATAACTTTTATTACAGTATATTGCTTTAAGGTTTTATTTTATTAGCCATTGATGATGTTTTACTATGTCTGCTTTATAAATTATACTTTATAATTAATATTTATCTTTTTTTAAATTTTATTTTTTATTTTATGTGAATTGGTGTTTTGCCTGCATGTATAACTGTGTAAGGATGTCAGATCATGGAACTACAGACAGTTGTTAGCTGCCATGTGGATGCTAGGAATTGAACTCAGGTCCTCCAGAAGAACAGCCAGTGCTCTTAACGGCTGAGCCATCTCTCCAGCCCTAATTAATATTTACCTATAGGAGAAAAAAGTGTACATAGAATTTGATGCCTTCTGGGTTGCAAGCACCCACTGGGGATCCTGGAATGGAGTCTCTTAGGCAAGAGGGACATAGATCTTTTTAAATGCATAAGATTTTTATTTTGGTACATCTAACTTCATTTTTTTCATATTTGAGATTCTGCTGAAATTATCTCTTTGCAGAGGAAGAGTATCTCACCACCCACAACAGCTTCTTCCTTTACCCAGAAAAGAGTTCCAGAAAATAAAGTTCCTTATACTGCTGTGGAAAGTCCAGGGACAGAGATGGGAACTTTGCTTTTTAGCCATGAATGATGAAATATTGAGGAATTCTCATTTATTTTCTTCTCTTTATTGTAGCTAAATTTTTGTTTGTTTGGGATTTTTTTGAGACAAAGTTTCTCTAGATGGTTTTGGATCCTGTCCAGACCTTGCTCTGTAGATCAGGCTGGTCTTGAACTCACAGAAATTCACCTGCTACTGCCTCCAGAGTGCTGGGATTAAAGATTTGTGCCACCACTGCCCAGCTATTGTAGCTAATTTAAGTATCTGTTGCCTTTAGATTCAAATAG
The DNA here is from genome assembly GCA_004025045.1 of Sigmodon hispidus. Classification (NCBI taxonomy): domain Eukaryota; kingdom Metazoa; phylum Chordata; class Mammalia; order Rodentia; family Cricetidae; genus Sigmodon; species Sigmodon hispidus. The sequence goes on from PVIH01005833.1 coordinate 24,163, forward strand.
CAATGACCGGCTCTCCTTGGCAAGCCCTATGCAGTGATGTCTTTCTACCCAGTGTTAGGACGGAGAAGGTAACATTCAATGGAATTAGAGGCTGTCTCAGAGGCAAAGGGAGAAATACATTCAAGGTTTCTGACCTCAGCACAGGGGCTGCAGGCTATTGCTCTCTGCCTGTCTGTCTGGACATAGCATTGAGTCACATCTTGAGAAAATAGAGGCCAAATGTAATGTGCAGGTAGACAGCTTTGGAAAGATTTGTTTAACTGGAACCACTGGTCACATTGGAAAACTACAGTGACCATCTTCATGACATACATTAAATATGGTTACAGACAAGGGGGTGGATCCCTTTGATTTTCTCACCTCTAATGTAATCCTGAAGAAGACAAAGATGTTTAAGTAAAGCGTGTGACATTCATAAAGTTACATATGTGTGATCATACATGACACATGTAAAAAGACATTTATAATGATGACAAATATTAAATTGTTAGCATTATACAAATAATATACAGGATTGAAGCTCCAATGATTTATTAAAAGGAAGAAGAAAAGATCTACATAAGTGATGGAGGAAATTTAGTATCACTCTGGTGGCATTCGTCTTTACATTGTTTTATAGATTTCATTAAAATTCAAATCAAAATCTCTCAGCACAAATTTGTGGAATTATAATAAACTCATTTTAAAATTTCTATGGAAGTAATAAAGGCTCTTGACTAAAGAACTCTGAAAAAGAAGAACAAAGGGATGGGACCATTCACCTAGTGAACTTGCAACTTGAGAATGACCCGTAAGCATGGTTGCGAAGAAGCAAAGAGACCAATGGAGATGCTCCAAATCACAATCCCATGACAAGCTAGTGCTGTAGAGTCCAGACTAACACAAAATGACAGCAGCTATCGTCTTCATTGGATCCGCTGTGACATGTAGGAAACCGTCAAGATCAGGTCAGTTGACCATTGATGCTCCCTCATAGGAGGAAAAGGTGGGTTGGCTCCCTGGGTCTTCCTGTGAGAGTCCAGCCTTTCCTTCCCTGACCTCCCAGCCAGTTTATGTAATTCTGCCCAAGCTGCACATGGGCTCATAGTCTTGGGAGTATGTAGTCTGTGGCAGGCCAATGAAAGGGAATGACTTTATGTAACAGCTATGGGAAGTCACCCAACATGAATCATAAGAGTGTTGGTGTGGCTACTTTGGAGTCACTAATAAACTTATAAATAATCCCTTCCCCATGCTCTTTATAGAAAAATAAGAGTCCTTAACTCTCTACAATGGACTTTGGTGGGATGGAACTTTGGTTTGCTATTGGTACATTTTCCTAGAGAAACAGCTTCATGTGTTCCTGGTGGATGGTATGGTGGTGTGAAAAAGAAGAGCCCTCAGAGGCTCAGATATTTGAATGTTTGGTTCCCAGTTGGTGGACAGTTTTGAAAAAGATTAGGAGGCATGGCTCTGTTGGAGTAGGTGTGGCACTGGTGAAGGAGGTGTGGCTCTGTTGGAGTAGGTGTGGCACTGGTGGAGGAGGTGTGGCTCTGTTGGAGGAGGTGTGGCACTGGTGGAGGAGGTGTGGCTCTGTTGGAGGAGGTGTGGCACTGGTGGAGGAGGTGTGGCACTGGTGGAGGAGGTGTGAAATGGGGGGGGTGGTTTTGAGATTTTAAAGCCCTCACCAGACCTAACCTCCGCCTCTCTGCCTCCTGCCTGTGGATCACAATGTAAGCTCTCAGTTACTGCTCCAGCATCCAGTCTGCCTGTCTGCTGCACATTCTCTAACGAGATGATCATGGACCAACCCTCTGAAATTATAAATAAGCCCCCAAATAAATGCTCCCTTTATAAGCTGCCTTGGTCATGGTGTTTCTTCATAACAACAGAACAGTAACTAAGACAGGTATTTGAAATATGCTTTGGAGCAAGTCTTATGTGGAAGAAAAAAAGCAAACACAGTTGAAGTCCTATCTTGATCTTTTAATAAAACAATCTTTAGATGGATTAATGTCAGAATAGGAAAGGAATTCTAAAGTTAATAGGAGACAGATAGGGCTGTCTGTCTGCCTTTGGATGGTAGACAAATCTTTAAAGCTCTAATCACAAGCTTTCAACAAACAAATAGATGAATTTCACAATAATCAAAACTGAAAGACTTCAATCCAGTGAAGGACATCCTAGACAAAGTAAACAGTGACGAATGGCTGGTGACAATCTGGAGAAGCTAGAGACCTTCAAAGTATCGGTAGTATCGTGCGTGTAGAATTAATGGCAATCAGCAATAAAAAGATAAGAAATAAATTTTATGAAGGACAGTAGGAGCTGGGCAGTGAACTCAGCTGCTAAAATGCTCACTATATAAACACAAGGACCTGAGTTTGATCCTCAGAATGCATGTGAAACTGGTCATGAGTAACTGAAATCTCAGTGCAGGGAAGATAGATACAAGTGATTTTTCTGGCTTCCACATATTCTTGAATGCATACACACACACACACACACACACACACACACACACACACACACACACACACACACAAAGACAATGGGAAAGAATAGACAAGTCTTACATATCCTATGAAGAGATGATGTTCACCCTGACTTGTAATCACAGAGGAGTACCACAGGGCAGTACTGAGAGGCTACTTCATCTCATGAACCTAACAAAACCCATGCAGCCATCCAGTACCAAGTGTTGCAAGGTAGATGATGAAGTAAGCCTCAGAACGCCCAAAGAGGGTGTGACACAGCAGTGTTTATAGAAATTACATGTGCATGAGCCTGTACGTAACTTAGCAATCTCCTTGTGTGCAAACTCCAGAGGACCTGGTCACTAGCAGAAATTGAACATTCCTCTTTGTGGGAATTTTCTCTGACACCCAGGACAGTGTAAATCCAGTAAATTTACTGAGATGTTAAGAAGTGATGTTTCAAGGCAAACATGAATTCTACAGCATATAGATAAAAATATCTGGTGTATGATGGAATGGAATTTAGCGTATAGAAATATAAAGTAGATTTACATGGAGCACATGGATAGCTTTCATAAACAATGTTTGAGTGAGAAATCAAACAGAACTTATAGCCCCATTTGATTTACATATTTTAAAACAGACATACACACATTTCCTTACGAATGCACATTTGCTTAAACAAACACAGGCAAGCTGGGCTGGGAGACTGAAATGCACTAGACTTGGAGATGCAGCAGGGAGTGCCATAGGGGATGAGGGTGGCAGGTGTCATAATAAGGTTCAATTGTCACCTTGACGCACCTGGGACTAGCGAGCCTCAGTTTAGGAACTGTCTCCATCAGATGGCATGCATGTCATCAGGAGTATTTTGTTTGTATGGCTATTTGATGTCAGAGGGCACAGCTCACTGTGGGTGGTGCCATCTCTAAGGAGCTGAGCCTGCTTGAACTCTGTAAGACATATGACTGAATGTGAGCTCAGGGTCAAGTCAGTAAGCAGAGGTCCTCTATAGCCTCTGCTTCAGTTTCTGCCTCCAAGTTCCTATGTTGAGCTCCTGTCCTGGCTTCCATCGATTGATAATGAACTATAACCTGTAAGCCAAATAAACCCTCTCCTCCCATATTGCCTTTGGTAATGGTATTTATTGCAGTAACAGGAAAGCAAACTAAAACAGCAGCAAAAAGGACAAAAATAGAACAGAAAAACTAAAAAGCATATGCCGAGGGAAGTTTGCATCAGTTTAGGAAGACCCCAGAGACTTCAAGGAAGAGATAGTTTATGAATGAACTGTGGGTAAAGAAATCCAGGCATATGAGGCTGGCAGCTCAGTGGTTAAGAGCACTTGTTCTTGCCGAAGGTCTGGATTTGGTTTCTAGCACCCACATGATGATACACAGTCATCTATAACACCTTTCTGGGGGTATGATGACCTCTTCTGATCTTTACAGGTACTGCATGCACATGGTGCACATACACATATGCAGGCAAAACACCCATGCAAATAAATAAGTAAATCTAAAAAAAACTTTTTAAAAAGAAACTTAAAGATGGCAAAAAGGTATCACAATTATAACAAAAACTTCACACTGAGAATAAAATTAGAATTAAAATGTAATAAAGGACTTGGGAATAGATGTAATCAGTATATATCGTGTACATGTTTAAAACTGCCAAAGACTAAATGCAATCTATTAAAATGTGTTAGAAAAAAAATCCTACAATGGCATATCTTATACTCAATGACATTATACACATGTTTTCTCTCCTCATTAATACAAAATAATATTAAAAGTGGCTCTACTCTGAGGCTAAGTCAATGGCAGTGATCACCTGGAAAATTTTAGATGTCTTAAAAACATGTTCTTACATTGAAAAATTAGACTAAAGAATTGTATGGTCCTCTAGCATTTGTTTTAAATTTTGAGACACTTAAAAAGCCAAACAAACAGATTTTCATGTATCATAATTGAGTGCTTATGTTACTTATGGAAAATTATGGCTTCATTTTGATTCAGAAACAAAAAAATATAATGGTAAAAAAAATTCCACCTCTTAGGGGCTAGAAATGGCTCATTGCATGAGCGTTCTTGTGCTTTTCCAGAGGACCTCAGTCAGGTTACCAGAACTTATGTTAGACTGTTCACAAACACTCCAGCTCTAGAAGATCAGATGACCTCTCTCTCTCTCTCTCTCTCTCTCTCTCTCTCTCTCTCTCTCACACACACACACACACACACACACACACACACACATGCACGCACGCACACACACATACACACACGTTTTAAAAATTCATCTCTTGAATATTTTTGACATGCAGAAGTTGACATATTATTTTTATAGGTGGCTATATTGGTTCTAATATGACAGGATGGAATACAGTTGGGTTAGCCGTTAACTGCAGCACTTACATTCAATAAGATCAATGCCTCAGTTGAGAATTAGAGGCCAGCTCCATAGTGGTCAAGGAGAACAGGACTGCAGGTTGGTGAGTGGGGAAGCTTTCATTTTGGTCGGCTGTGCAATGTGGCTGCTATGGAAGTTGGCTCAAGACTTTGGCAGCATCAGAGAAATGCAAAACATGTGCACAGGCAGCCTCACTTACTGAAGTTGGTTAAGAAGTATCTGGATGATTGCATACAATAATAGATATCAAAATTTTTTCCTTAGTGTTGGGGCTGATTTTTATTTATTTATTTAGCTTTAGTGTTTGAGTCAAGGTCTCAGGTATGTCCTCAGACTCTCCATTTAGTCAAGGATAACCTTGACTTTCTGGTATTCCTTTCTCCATTTCCTAAGTTTTAGGGTTACAGACATGGATGCAGCATCATAATTGTATTTATGTGGGGGCTTTGGGCATGCAACATCGGTGCTCTACAAATTGAATTACATCTCTAGCCTGCTTTGGATGGATATAAAAGTAATGTATCTTGCCAATTAAGACACGAAAAGATGTTCACTATCATCAGCCATTAGAAGCTGCGGACTAATGCAAAATGAAATATCATTCACACAAACTACAGTCATCAGAAAAAAGCAGAGGGCAGGGCTGGGGTAACAGCTCAATTGGTCAGAGTGCTTATCACACAGCACAAGGTCTTGAATTTGATGCTCAGATTCCACATGATGGTGCATGCTTATAACCCCAACTTTGGATGATGAAGACAGAAGGATTCTTGGGGCTTAGGGCCAGCCAACTGGCCTGAATAGCCAGTTCCAGGCTAAGGGAGAGATTCTATTAAAAACAAAAGAGAAGAAAGAAAAACCCCAAGGTAGATGGCAACTAAAGAATGACACTTGAAGTTGACCTCTGACCTCCACACATACTAACAAGCACACACAAGGACAAGGACAAATCCTGGTAAGAATGTAAAGCTCTTGAAACACAAGTAGATTGTTGGTACCAGTGTGCCCTTAGGAGGGGGGAGGACCTAGTTTGGCAGTTTCTTAAAAAGTTCAGCACAGGCTTACTCAATGACTAAGTAACTGTAGTCCTAAATTAGATTGTACTGATACATTCACAGTTCCATCAATAGGCTAAGCTCCATAAACTCAGTGAATTTTATGGTGTAAAAATTGTATCATTGCTGTGAAAAAGTATCTGACAAAAGCAATTTAAGGCAGGGAGGGTTTCACTGTGCTCACAGTTCCAGGGTGCCGTCTATCACAGTGGATTACTGTGAGGCAGTCCATCATTGCACCTGCATTTCAGGAAGCAGAGCACCAAGTGCTGCTTAGCCTGCTTTCACCTTTGTATTCGGTCCAGGACCCCAGCCCATGAAATGGAGCATCCCATATGCAGGGTGGGACTTCCTATCCCAATTGACCCAAATCCAAAAGCTCCCTTATGGATTTCCCTACCTTGATCTAAGTGATTCTGCATTGCATCAAGTTGATAATCAATTACTACACATCTTGATATTCACCAGAAAAAGCCAACTTGCCCAACGAGCCAGGGAAAGAAAAATTTAAAAAACAAACCATAAAGAAAACAGAAACAAATAAAAATGTCCCAAGTCCCATCACCCAGAAATAAACTATGGTCCCCATAAGGGAAAATGCTATCCCAGGCATCTCCTTAGGCTCATGGAAAGGGCAAGGCTATAGCAGAAGAGAGAGGAAACAATGTTTCATGGCAGTGTTATGTGATACTCTTCCCATTATAAAGCAGACTTTGAGTGAATTTAACGGAACAAGCATTATATTTTAAAGAATGGCTGAGTGCTATGGTTTCTGGATTCCACTACTGAAGTGTGTAGTCCCATGTAAGATCCTGGCAGGTTCTGTAACCACTCAGTGCTTCTGTGTTCTCCTTTGCCCTACAGGAGCACGGTTTGTTGAAGGACCAGCAGACTTAGTGGAACCATCATGCAGAGAAGCTAGCCGAGAGAGGCACAAGTGAGCATTCCCTAAGCATCTATTACTAACTTATGGTGAATCCCCCACTCCTCATCACCACCCCTGAGACATCTTCAGATGTACAGAGTGGGAAGACCAAGATAATAACAAATCCTAAACTTTGCCATTTAAAGAACGGTTATGGCCACTGGGAAAGAAGTGTGTGTGTGTATGGGGGGGGGCAGGGTAAACACTCTATGTTTTAACAAAACATAAAAACATGAGGATTCACAGGATATATAATGCAAAGACGAAGATGTTTGTAGGCGGCTAATGTTCAAGAGGTCCAGAGTCCTAGAACTAAGAATATGTTATTTCACATGACAAAGTTATTAAACTGATGTGATTATTCAAAGCGTTCCTCAGATATAGCATAATCCTAGATTATTAAGGTTGCTCAAAATTAATTCTCCAAGAACCTAAGAGGAGAGAGTCAGGAGAGTCAGACAAGAGAAGGAGACATGAAAACAAGAGCAAAGAAGACAGAGACTGCAAGGGCAGGATGGAGGACAGACAGACCGACAGACAGAGGGGTGGAGGAGACACAGGATGATAACTATGTGGCTCACCAATATGGAGAAAGGCTGGAAGCCAACCAGGATGCTGTGGTGGAATGTGCTCTGTATGATGTAAATAAAGTAACTGGTTTGGCCTATGTAGAGCACTGTAGAAGTGGATGGAGAATCAGAGGACAGGCAGGTAGGAGAAGGGTGGAGTTACTCAGCCTCCATCTGACCCCCGAAGAAGAATCATGTAAGGAACACAGGTAAGCCGTGGGCCGAGCCATGTGGCAGACAGATTAATGGAAATGGGTTGAATTAAGATGAAAGAGCTAGCTAGTAATGTGCTTAAGACATAGGCCAAACAGTATAAAGTATATAAGTGTCTGATTCATTTCTTTGGGGGAGAAAGCTGCCTCAGACCAGGTACAAACCTCTGGCCCCAAACGGGCCGGGAAACATTTTACAACAGGTGGCGTCCCAACTTGGGCCAAACACCCGCAGAAAGCCTGAGAAAGTTTAAAAAGCTTAAAAGCGTTCTAGATCACTGAAACAGAGCCAAAAGTGGCTTTCTGAATTGCATATTTGAATTGATTTATGGTACAGAGAGCACAGTGTTCAGGCTGGAATTTAAAAATGGCGCGTCCATGGCACACAGCTTAAACTCATATGTTTCATGGAAGGCTTGGCATAAGTGTGGTTGATTTAAGGTTTCTGCTTATACTGAACAGAAAGGAAACAGAGTCAAAAACAGATTTTCTGGTAGCAGCATTTCCTGAGTCTGCTCTGGTTGCTGGCAGTGAGAGAGATGCAGCGGGCACCTCAGCCATATTGAGAAGCTGCCAAAAGGGGTGGAGTCAGCAATTAAAGTGATACCGACATTTTTAAAGCTCTTTGAGTTAGAAAATGATTAAGAATTCTCAATAAAACAAATTTAGACTCACAAAACCCCTAAACGGGTACAATGTATGTAAAATACGTATAGGCTTCAGAGAGAGAAAAAAAAAGGGTAAAGAAAGCCCTTTAAGAAAGAGAAATAGGAAATAAAGATAAAAAGGCCACATGAAGATGGCAGATAAACAAAGAGTCTAGATTATGGTTATTGTGTTTTCCTTTAATTTTTTAACTTTTAATGAGCTAATTATAGAGAGACAATTGATTGCTAAGGCTGCTAAGTTAAACAAATACATATACTTTAAAGATATCTTGACTTTGAAATCTGTTTATAAGAATATGTTGCTTGGGAAAAGAGTTTCTGCTTTTGTCTCCACAGAAGATCAAAACCTGTGGGTTGGTTCTAGGCAGATGTGGTTTCATTTGCCAAGGCCACCTGAACATTCTCAGCTTCCAAGATGGCCAGTTGAGATGATCCAGCTTCAAGACCCCATGAGATCAACAACGTCCTTTGACAGCAGGAAGTAGTAAAAGAAAGAAAGCTACATCCAATTTCCTCAAAATATTACTTATTAATGTTTGTTTTCATAACAAATGGTTAATGGTCATAGTCAATCTCTTTAAAAGGAAAAAGAATAGAAAGGGGGGAGGATATGATATAGGAATTATTAGAAAAGATAAGTGGATTTTAGTTTACTGCTATAAACTTAAGGTCAATTTTGTTATGCTGTATGTATTTTTCTACTCTTGATTAAGGTATGATGCTGATGTAACTCATTTAAAATTGTAATATGCAATTGAGAAATGCAGATTAATAGTCATTTATGATAACCAAACTTATAGTCATGTTAGTTAGGTTTTTGTACGTACACAAAGATATATTTCAATTAGATAGGTAGTCTTCAAACACTTCAAAGACATGCAGAATATGACATTTAAATTATTTTAAGAACTTAGACTTTTCTGGACAGTGAGACAGGTCTGCTCCTGGCAGTATCAATGTATTTCAGGAAAATGATGGGCATTGAAGAAACTTCATGTGGAATTTACTCTGTGGCAACAGTTAGCCACTGGACAAGAAACTGTTCTGGTATTGACTGCTTGATAGTATGCTGTATAAACTGGACATGCAAGTTCCATAGAAAAGTGACCTCTGAACATTGGCAGAACAAGCCAAGATAGTCCTTCAGGTTCCTGCTTTGCAGAAAAAATTGCCAGGCATCCTTCTGGACACAAGGAGAAGCAACTGATGGACTGTGTCAGATTTCCTGCATCATTAAAGGTATGCCAGAGACTTTGGGCCACAAAGGCTGAAGATGGTGCCCCAACATTACAAAGGAACTTTGGGTGACTGTCCAGGCAGACAGGTGTCATCTCTGTCATTTTCTAGATTTTGGAAGTTGCTTTCACTTCCTGTTTATTTGGATAATATTATATCCTTCTGTGGTCTTTGATGTGGTTGAAGGTTTAACAATTATAGGTATAGTTCTTTTTAGTTTAAAACGTATATTAGATATGAAATTTAGACTCACAATGATAAGGTAGACAATGGAATATTCTCTTTAATTTTGTGAATACAAATAGACTGGATATTGTGACTGTAATTCCTGCTTGAGAGTTGTTCTGTTGTAATTTTGCTATATGGAAATTGAAACCTTCCGTTTTAATTGGACAGAAAAGAGGAATTGTGGTAGAAATGTTCTCTGTATGATGTAAATAAAGTAACTGGTTTGGCCTATGTAGAGTACTGTAGAAGTGGGTGGAGAATCAGAGGACAGGAGGTAGGAGAAGGGTGGAGTTGGTCAGTCTCCATCCGACCTCCAAAGAAGAATCATGTAAGGAACACAGGTGAGCTGTGGGCTGAACCACATGGCAGACAGATTAATGGAAATGGGTTGAATTAAGATGAAAGAGCTAGCTAGTAATGTGCTTAAGACGTAGGCCAAACAGTATAAAATATATAAGTGTTTGATTCATTTCTTTGGGGGAAAAAGCCGACTTGGACCAGATACAAACCTCCGGGCCCAAATGGGCCCTCGAAACCTCATACAATAGGATGGCAGTCTTTAGAAGGTGGAAAGGGGCAGAAAATGGATTCTTCTCATATTCCTTCCACAAGGAATTTAGCTGTCCAGCCAATGGATTAGGAATTTAGCTGTCTAGCCAATAGACTAGGAATTTAGCTGTCCAGCCAGTGGACTTTTGGGGCTTCCTCCTTTCATGATGTGCAATAAGAAATTTATTGTAGATGTCGTTCAGTTGGTGCAATTTGTTTCCAAAGCAATAGGAAAGTAGAGTGAATTATGTGACTAATATCAGACAGAAGAGACCTTAAAAAATGTCGCCCAGTCTTTCTTAGTGTGGTCAGACACAAGTAACACAAAATGGACCATGTTAATCAATTGCCAGTGTGCAGATCTGTTCTGTGGTTTCATTATTATTGTTCGGCATTTATTTATTTATTTATTTATTTATTTATTTATTTATTGTGTGTGTGTGTATGTGTGTGTGTGTGTGTGTGTGTGTGTGTGTGTTGGGAGAATCAGCCCAAGCTTGAGGAGGTCAGATGTCTTTTTCAGGACAGTGTGATAATTGTAATTTTAATTTTTGGGGGTGGAGGAAGGAGGCTGCCAACTTTTTTTTTATTCTGAGCTGTTTGCACATAAAAGTCATCACAATGGATATCAGGTATCATCTCATTGATTACTATTTTACTAATGGTTAGTGTTTCCTGGCCATTAGCACTTTTTTTAAATAAAGAAATCCCTTAGTTTGCTTTCTATAGCTGAGATAAACACTATGATCAAAAGCAACTAGGGGAGGAAAGGGTTGAGTTCCTCTTATAGCTCATAGTTTAGCTTGGAGAAAAGTCAGGGCAGGAACTCAAGGCAGGAACTTGGAAGGAGGAAGTGAAGCAGAGGCTGTGGAACAACACTCCAAGCAAGGCTTGCTCCCAACGGCTTTCCCAGCCTGCTTTTTCCCAGCCTGAGCTCCCAACAGCTCAGGCCCACTAGCCCAGGGGTGGCACCACATCCATCGTTAATCCAAACAATGCCCTGCAGACCTGCCTACTGGCCAATCAGATGCAGACATTTTAATTGATGCTTCCTCTTCCTAATTGTCCCTAGCTTGTATAAAGTTGGCAAACAAACAAACAACAAAGCCCAAACCATCACAAATGTCTATGAAAATTTCTTCCTCATTTTCTTTTTGTGGAGACAAAGCTTTACTGTGTAGCCCAAGGCTAGTTAGGACTGCCTAGCAACATGGAGATGATCTTAGCAAGGAACTCTGGATCCTTCTGCCTCAGCCTCCAGAGTGTTGGGATTATAGGCATGCACAACCTTGCCCAGCTGTTTGTCTATTCATTAACTAGATCTCTTAATATTACTGAATTTTTGAAGTCCTTTAGATATTGGTTCTTTATCAGAAATGTGATTTATTATGTTTTCTTCATTTTGTGGATTGTGCATGTTAGTTCTCTCACCTACTTCCTGAAGCAATAACCTGACCAATGGGCAATAACCTGGCCTGCCCAGCACCCTGATAGCAGAGAGTCCTTAACGAGACTCTTACCCTTCACTTCCTTCTCTTGCCCCCAACTCCCAGAGGATGCTTGTCTCCTTTCTCTTCATTCTAATAAAGGCCCTCCAAGTGAGCCCAGCCTGTGTGTCTTTCCTATGGCTCCCACCATGGGGCCATATCTGCCAGCTACAGGTACTCTCCTTATCAGCCCATTCACTTTATTGATACTGTCTTTTGATATGCAGTTAATTTTTTTAAAGTGAGATTTGCTAGATATGATGATGCACATCTTTAATCTCAGCACTTGAAAGTCAAAGACCAGCAGATCTCTGCAAGTTCAAGGCTAGCCTGGTCTAAACAGTGAATTCTAAGCTATCAAGGGCTATATAATAAGATTCTGTCTCAAAAAATTCAAGAAACTTTATTAAAATATTTATTTTTATTTTATGTGTATGAAGGTTTTGCCTGCACGTTTGTGTGTGCACCCATGTGTGTGTAGTGCTCAAGGAGACCAGCAGAGGGCCCCAGATCCTATATTCTGGAATGGGAGTTAGAGGAGGTTATGAGTCACCATGTGGGTGCTGGGAATGGAACCTAATTGCATTTGGTCATGGTGTGTGTGTGTGAAGGTAAACACAATTACTTAGAACTTTATTGGGAATATTTGCATTGCTCTTAATAAGGACATTAGTGTACAGATTTCATGTGTTCTTTTCTGGCTTTCTTATTGGGGTAATAATGGTCTGTTATTATCTCTCTTATTACTGTGACAAAGTACCTAAAACCATCTCAAGGAGGAAAGGGTTTCTTTGGCACAGCGAGAGGGGATAATCTCTTATGGCAGGGAAGGTATGATGGTGAAGGTGTATCAGGCAGCCGGTCACATTGTGCCCGCAGTCAGGAAGCGGGAAAGATGAGTCAAGGCTCAGATTCTTTCCCCCCCTCTACATTCATGTAGATCTTCCCTGCTTGACTAAGCGGCTATGTAAATGCCCTCGTGGACACTCCTGAGGTTTGCCTGTCCACATCCAGTCAACCTGACTCAGAAGATTGGCCAGCACAAATGGCCTCCCAGAACGAGTCAGCAAGTGTTACTTCTTCTTTTCTATTATTTGAGAAACACTGAGAATTACAGATAGCTTTAAAATGTTTAATAAAACTCATTTTTGGTCCAGGATTTTATTTTTACTGATTAATCTCCAGTGATAGATCTGTTCTGAAACCAAGATGGTAGTTTTTTTATTGTTTGTAGGAACTCCTTGGTTCCTCTAGGTTAACAACTAGTTTGTTAGTGTACAATTGCTCAGTGTATTGTCTTATAGCTTTGATGTCTGCAGAACTGATCATGTATTTTTCTACCCCCTTCATGGTCCCCTCCTCCTCATTCTCTCCCTTCTCTTCATCTTTGTCTTCCTCTTTCTTGCCTCCTCCTCCTCCTCTAAGCCCCTCCTCTGCTGTTTCATTGAAGCGGTGTTTGCGGATGGTCCTAACCCTTCTGCCTTGGCTTGTGAGTTACTAGATTCACAGGTGTGCAGTTAACAGCTGGCTTTCTATTTTTATTTTTGATTCTGATCACCGAGTCTTCCATTCTGTTCTTTTGCACACTTCGTCGATTGTCAGTATTGTGGATCTTTTTGAGGAAGCAAGTTTGCTGCCGCCATCATTCTCTCCAGTTTCCCCATGCTCCCCTTATTGTTTCCTTCTACCTTGAGCAGTACCTTCCTCCCTTCCCCTCTTCCTTCCTCCACCTTCTCCTTTTCCTGCCCGCTTTATTTCCTCCTCCTCTTCCCCATCATTTTTTCTTTATTGCTTTTGTTTTCTTCCCATGTGTCTCAGCATACTGTATTTTCAGTTTGGTTGATCTCTAAGTGTTATTTTTTTCTGTAATCAAAGAGAGATTTTTATAACAAAAAAAGATAAAGCCAAGCCCCACTTAGTGGGGCACACCTGTGTCTCCAGCACCTGGAACTCTGATAACTGATGAGTTTGAGGATAGTTAGGGAAATATGATAAGACAACACCCCTGACAAAAAAGAAAAAGAGGAGAAAGGAAGAAGGGAGAGAATGAGAGAGAGAGGAGAGGTGGATTAAGGAAATAGGGTTTGGAGTTTACCCTGTTGCTTTTCAGTCTTGTTTTGCTCCATTCTTCTTGTGCCAGCCTCTATTCTTCACACCCGGGATGGTAAGGCTTACTCTGGGTCATGTGTAGAGGAAATGCATCATTTAGATTTATATTGTACAAGGGTTTGAAGCTGTCAAGTGCTCTGTCTCTGAAGAGAGGCAGCACTTAGACTTTTGAGCAGAATTGGAACAGTTAAGGATTATGGGGACTTTCAAGTTGTCCTGACTGAATTTGGCATCATGAGATGGCCATGAACCTATGGGGACAAAGGCTGGAAGGTTAATGGCTTAAATCTGATATGTTTGAGTGTCTACTTGACAAAGGGTGGGAGTTATGATGATTTATCTTAATTGTCAACTTCATGAGGTTTAGAATCACCATGGAAACAAGCTTCTGGCTACGTTTGTATGTGAGTGTTGAGATTGGGTTAATTGCAGTGGGAAGACTCACTCTAAAATGTGGGTGGATCCATTTCACAGTCTGAGTTCCGGACTGCATAAAAGAGGAAATGAGGCTTAGCACCAACACTCATCTGTCTGTGCTTCCTGATTGTGAATGGGATGTGACCAGCCGCCCCAAGCTTCTGTTGTTACACCTTCCCCCACCCCGATGGATTGTGCCTTCAAACTGTGAACCGAAATAAGCCCACCATTTCTTAAGTTACTTCTTGTTGGGTATATGACCATAGCAACAATAAAAACAATGCCAATATAATATAGCAGCAGCTTTAGTTCAGGTCTTTGTTCTGGGCACCTGAACAATAAAGACAGTTTGTCATGGGGCTTATCCACCTGTATCCATTGAGTTCTACAAGTATTTACTTAACACAAATAGAATGTCAGGCTCTGACTTGTGAGATAAGACTTCAGTGACATAAAATAACCTTGGTTTCTGCCTTTTCCTGTCCAAAAGTATCTCAAGCCATTTAGCATGACACAGGATGCATTCATTATCTCTGCATCTCCCAACTGAGACAGACATCCATCAAAGCAGAATTCAGAAATCTCCACTGACTTTTTGTTTATAATCCTACATCCAATCTGTCTCCACATGGACCAACATCACTTGTCACCTTTCTGGACATTTCCCTGTAATCTATGCTTTCAAAAGATGCTCTTCAGGTCTCTGATGAGGTCCATTTTCTTGAGCTAATTCTCCAGTTCCTTTCTGAAAGATATCCTTAGTTTGTACTTGAAATTGTGTAAATTGGAAGATTTAGAAGATTTTTAAGGAAAGTATTAAAAAAAATGAAGAACATATTTAGGGGGAAATGTATTGACTATTTAAAGAGAATACAACTATGTATGAAAAGAGTTCTGGTGGTTGTCCTAGAGGCCATCAAACTTGACTTTCCACACTTCAGTGACTGTGGCCATCAGACTTACTTTCCCATCCACTTAGGTTTTTGGGCCTATGAAGGCAGATGCCATAACTTGTATCTTTCCCGTCTCTGTTCCATGTATGGAACCAGGGTCTCAGCAGCACTTTCTGTGTGCCAACCCACTCTCAGCAGGGCCACTTAGCCATCGGCATCCTAGGCACAGTGGCTTGGACCTGCAATCCTCTCAGGGGGCTGGGAAAACATTTTACTTTCTTTTAGGATTTAGGGGGAAACAAACACCATTTTAATAAAATGAATGCATTTCTTTGTCATTAGCACTAAAGTCACAAGATGTAACTTTTATATTTTTGTCTCTGTTTTTATGGAAGTAGAGGCAAGGAAGGCAAAAGAGTCTAGCACCCTTGAAAATGGTAACGTGGCCCCAACTCAGTGTAGCTTCTTACTCCGGGCAAAGATGGGAGCTTTGGAATAGCCTTTTTGTTTATGCTTAAAGAGCTCAGAAAACTTTGTATCATCTGCCTTGTCCTGTCTCAAACAACACTAAGACAAGAGGAGCCCCGAGGCTGCCCAGGCTGGTGGAACTGAAGACAAGTTTAAATTAAGAGGCTCTAACTCCGGGCATGGACGATAAGATGAAAAGAGAACACAGACAGCCTTCTCTAATTCTCTCCTAACCAAGCTCTGCTTCAAAGAACTATTTAAGTACCAGGTATATGAGAAACACAAAACTCCTGTTTTAAACCTTAGCGACATGATAAAAAGCCTGAAATGAAAGCATTAGCTATCATGTGGCTGCTGAAGGATGGGCTGTACAGGGGGATGAATTTATTTGTGACTTGTCCCAAGGTCACAAATGGCACAAAATGCTGCACTACTCAGACTTCCTACAAGTTGCAAGCTGTTAGCATTTTCCCAGTGAATCAGGCCAAGATGCACAAATGCAGCCTCAAAGTGAGAGGGCTCCCAAGAGTCTTGCATACCAAGCTGGGTGATGGGTCAGGATGGATGGAACAGACTAGGGAGGTAGAAAGATGTTGCTAAGCAACAAGCTCCAGGGCCTTTGTAAATGCGAGTGTGTTTTGTTTGAAGCAGCAGCTGGCAGATATCATCTTCCTCTGTTCATCTTCCCTTTCCCTTTCCCCAGAATGGAGACCCAGACTACAGTGCTCAGCCAGACCTGTGACAACAATAAGAATCCTGGTTAGGGCATAGAAAGACAACTCCAGGACTGCATAGATTTGGTGGAAACCTGACCTTTATATTCTAATCAAGATCATGGGCAAGATTATTTAATCCCTCTGATACTCCAGTTTCTTGGATGTATAATTGAGGACATAAATCTTTTATAGGAATGCTGTGAAGATTTGAGAAAATGTATGCAGAGGACCCCTTCTGGTACCAGGATTCCAGAAGAGTCTCAGAGGCAGAGTGGGAAGAGCGTGGGTTTGGGCTCCAGATTGCCTGCATCCTCACCTCAGCTCTGCCACTTAGCTGCAGGACCACAGACACAGCCCTTAAACTTTCAGAGTCTTTGTGGCTTTTTATTTGGAAGTGTGTGTGTGTGTGTGTGTGTGTGTGTGTGTGTGTGTGTGTGTGTATTTAATAATAGTATTTACCTGTTGGGGATGCTTTGAAGAGTAAATGCAATATAATGCAGCATGAACAGCAATCACTCCATAGATCCAACAGCTACTTGCAGCCCTACATGTAGTGTGTCTACGGAACAGGGGTGTAATAAGAGGTTCTTGGCCTGTCTGGCCTGTGGTCTAGACCTGTAGTTTCATAGAAACATATAAATGTTTTCATTAATTATATTTTGCTTGGCCTATGGCTTAGGTATATCCTTAGCTGGCTCTTGCATCTTAATTCAATTCATTTCTAGTCATCTGTCTTGTTACGTGGCCCGTGGCTTACCTGTGTTGCTTTATATGCTGATTCTTGGGTGGCTGGATGGCATCTCTTTGTCTCCGCCCTCCTTCCCCTCTCTGTGCTCCAGTTTTCCCACCTACTTCTAAAATGCCGGCCATAAAGCAAGACAGTTCTTTTATTAACAAATGGTATTTACAGCATACAGAAAGACATCCCACATCACAGGGGAATATTCTAGAAGAGCTGACTGGCATGAACTCCTCTTCTAAAGACTTTCCAGCTTAACAGAGAACTAAAGTGGAGGAGTCTAGGACTTTGGTGCTGTGGAAAGTTAACAAAGAAGTTAGTAGTAGAATCTGGATTCTTCAGTGAACAGTCTGACTTTAGACACACTATATGAAACCATTTTATTAAAGGGGTATATCAAAGGTGACTAATTAGTGCCAGCAGTAAGGCTTCAGGTCTTGCTTAAACCTTACCAAGCTGGAATTGAAGTTTCTATGTGAGGCTCAATGCCCTGTCCCAAGCTCATATTTGTTACTGGTAATATTTATTTCCTTGTGGTTGTAGAGTTGAGGCCTCTGTTTATTTACAGGCTATCAGATAATTGGAGTTACTGGCTCTGTCAGCACCAAGAGGCAGCCATACCCATCACCACATGGCTTCGTTTGATGTCAAGGCAACAATGGTACAAGGTTCTCTTGCTCTGAACCACAGGCTTCTTCTTTACCAGCCAAAGGAAACTCTATAAAGAGGCCAGGTCTACCAAATGACCTTTTATTTTTTTTAAAAAAAGTCAATTTATCTGGAATCTATATAAAATGGACAAAGTCTTCTTACAGAAGTCCCAGCATTTATTCTGAATAGTGGAAGAGGATGTGTGGAACACCAAGGCTCTTGGAGGTGAGACAGTGTGCAGACCCCATTTTCACATCCCCGTGTTAACCTCATCAAGATGCTATAAGAACATACTTTAGAAAGAGTAGTTAGTAAACAGCTAACTGTCATTCTTCATAGCTCTGAAGGTTAAGAATTCCAAGGTCCAGGTGGCAGCGTTTGGTGTGAAGGTCTCACTCTGCCTTCTAGATCTGACAGAACCCTCATCTCAGTGGCCTCCCAAAGTCCCCACATCCTAATCCCATCACATCGAGAATTTGGTCCCAACATCTGAATCTGGGAAGGGTACAAATAACCATCTCCCCAACATCCTAATCTTAACCCATGAGTTCTGTGACCCAAATGTTTCTGTGTTTCTAGATTCCAGCAGAATTTCTGGTAATGCTTGAATATGTTCGTAAAAAGAACACAAAATCATTCCTTTCCCTTTTTGTTTGGATATAATTACCAGATTGGTCACAAAAGATGTTATTAGCAAAGCACATGATAATCTCAGAGCTAAGCAGTATATACACAGAGCATGGAGGAATTCCTGGCTCACAGCAGACAGCCACACATTTACAGGGTATTGTCCATCAGATTCAATCTCTTGTATTTTTTTTTCAATGCAGAATAATTATTTTATTACCTTGTTGGCAGACTTGAAAAATAGCTTACTTGATGAATTTGTGGGTCCTCTTAGGTGTTTCTCATTTAATTTATCAGTGTGGCCATGCATTTCTCCTGGTTTGTATTTTGTTGGGACTTTATGCCACTACCCACTTATTTTTAGGAGTGCCTGTCCTTTTAATTTTTATTTTTTTTTCAGCTCAGAAACCTGTATAAACAGTGATTTCATTATTCAACATTTTTCTTTTTTTTATGACAGAGTTTTTCTGTATAACTGTCCTGGCTGTCCTGGCATTCTCTTTCTAGACCAGGCTGGCCTCAAAGTCCTTCACCTGCCCCTGCTTCCCAAGTGCTGGGATTAAAGGCATACACCACTATCGCTGGGCTCGTTATTATTCAACATTTAAACACTGCTTTCTAACTAGACAATCTTTGCAAATATAATGAACACATTTTCTTTGTCCTTGTCCAATCAGCCAATTCAAACCCTGAGATGCGTAACTTCTTTCAAGTTGACAACAATTTCATCAGCACTCTTCAAATAAGAATGGCTTAACCTGTGATGAATCAGCCCGCACCATTATTTCTCCAAGCATGTTATGAAAGACTCCGTGAAATACTTGGCCGAACCTAAGCAAGGCAGTACAAAGCCGTCCAGTTATTCTCTAGGGTACAAAATGCAAATCTTTTGTAAACAAGTCTTTACATATATCAGGAATATTCTTCCCCAAGTTCTCAGTTATTTGGAGATGTGGGATTCTTTCATCCTCAGGTTTAGTGATCACTCTCTAATATTTTCTTAGTAATTAACAATCTTGACTGACTCTCCTGTTGGTCTGGAACTGGCAAGTACTTTTACTTCTTTGTTTCAATGGCTGAAGGTAGTTTCCACACAGAGGAGGAGATAGATGTCCTGACTGGACCAGTGCTGGGCTGCAGGGCAGAAGTAAAAAGGGATTGATTGTCACTGAGGTCATTAGTTCATTAGTTCCCTCTGCTTCCCCAGACTCATTACACTCTAGGTAAACTGGAGGTCTCTGCTGATAGGAAAAAACTGGGGACCTCAGTTTATTCGTGTTGCTAGTTAGCTCCTAAAGTTTCCTTCTGCTGGGAGATCGGAAGCACCCCTCCCTCACCCCTTGACCTATGTTACGAGAAGAGATCTACACTTGAGAGGTTCTTAGGTCTGTGAACATAAATGGGATGAGACAGAGTGAGCAAAGGTTTGTGTGTGTGTGTGTGTGTGTGTGTGTGTGTGTGTGTGTGTGTCTTTAAGGTGAGGACAATGCTCCCTGTCTCCCAGTATTTTCTTCAAACAACACAGCCAGTTTGTATGACCAGAAGACTGTAACAGAAATCACAGTAGGGGCAGGAGATGGTTCAGTGTGTTTACTACCAAGCATGTGGATATGAGTTCAAATCCCCAGCACCCACATAAAAAGCCAGGCACAAGTGTTACAACCCCACTGTTGTTGAGATAGACTCTCAGAGCTCAGTGTCCAGTCGTTTTAGCAGAATTGGTGAGCTCCAGGTTTAGTAAGAGATCCTGTCTCAAAAATTAGGGTGGAGTACAATTGAGGAACACAACTGACATCGATTTCTGGCATACACACATATTTCCACCCACTCACATGTTCACACATGCATGAAGCTTTCTCTCCCTACACACACCAGAAAGAAATTGTGGGCTACCATTTCAAAGAGGAGGATACGAATGTCCTTGTGGTCTGCCTTGTTGATTGACTCTAACATTCACCACTAGGAGAAGGAAGCTGGCCTACAAGCATTCTATAGAGAGAGAGATAGGCCCATGTGGTGAGGAATTAAGACCAGTGAGAGACTTTGGCAACAGTCATAGTGGCATTTGGGACCAGACAGACCCTCTCACTCTGGGCAAGTCCTCAGATGGTTACAGACCCAGATGATCTATTTACCCAAACCTTAGAAGAGAACTCAACCACAGCCCCTCGCCACACCATCCAAGGGTTCCCAATCCTTAAAGGATTCATGAGACAATAATGGATGAGCTGGTAAATTTTGATGTGATTTGCTATGCAGCATTAATTAACTTCCCTACTGGGAGATGATGACAAAATGATTGGATTTTCATAGGAGAAGTGGATTAGAGCTAAGTTTCCAAAAAACCTGTGAAAGACTGGAGTATTTCTAAGAACAGAACAATGCAGGAGGGTACTCTTCTTAAAACCCTTACAGAGATATAATAAAGAGTCTGTGTTCTTCCCTCCTGTTCACTTTCCAGATGCAATGGCTGATTGGTGATGTAGGATATGTTTTATTTCAGTTCTTTTCCTCAGCAATTAAAGTAACACAGGCGCAGTTGCAAGTCCTGATTTATGTATATGTTTGGCAATTTTTTTTTTTTTTGCTATTCACAATATATTATAGCTTCTTTCTCATGCCATCAGGCTTGGCTCCAGGGTAATTGTTCTAAAAAGAACACCACATCCTAGCGTGGGGCTCTATAATTCACTCAAGAACTACGTCATCTTCATTGATCTATAATGTCTTATTAATAGGTGTGTTTATTTGTCATTGTACGTGATGCCACAATAAACATCTTAATAAACCTACAAACACCTCTGTAGGATAAAATTTCTAGATGTGAAACTGATAAAAGGTGTTTATATAAAAGATTTTATAAATGATGCTTAATTGCCCTTTACCAATATTGATTTACTTCTGTTTTCACTAAGCATCTTACATCCTAACACAAACTCAGTAATATTCTGGGCTTTTTTTTTCTTCCAATTTGATAGGAGATAAAAATTCAGCTTGTCTCCATTTGTATGTCCATGATTTCTTTTAAGAAATCCCCCATCATTTGAACTATTCTTCCACACATAAGAACTTTCATTTTTGGGAGTTTAAAAAAGTTTTCTTAATAATGGTTTTGAGTTATCTGTGATGCATCCTGAGATGGCTTTTTGGGTTTATACTGTTTCAAGTTATTGAGTTTCTAGAATCTGTGGCTTCAAGTTTTTGTCAAATTCGAGACACTTTTGGTCATTATTTTTCAGGCATCATTTCTTTTCTTTACTCATTTCTTCCTTTTTCCAAGTCTCTAGTGACAGAGGGTTAGAGATGCCAATACTGCCCCTCTGACCCTCAGAGTCTCTTGCTCCACCTTTTCCTCTATCTCATTTACACTGGACAGGTTTGATTGGTCTACTCAGGGAGTTGTATAATTTCAGTTCTACTTTTTGTTCCAAAATTCATATTTGGATCTTCTTTATAATTTCTATTTCTCTGTTGAGACTACCCACCTTTCTACTCATTTCAAAATATTCTTCCTTCTTGGAATATTGTATAGAAACTTTCAAGTACTATAGATTACAGAATCTGTAGCTTCTTTACATTTTCATGTTGGCTTGTGTGAGTTGAGACATCGCGGTTATGCACACACTGAGATATGAAGACAAAACAAAGGATCTCTCACAAAAACGGCATCTTTAAAAATACCTTGCTTATTTTTATTGGGGATGCAGGCACCTGTGCAGGTACAGAGGTCAGAGGACCATTCTGTGGCCTGGGTTCTTTCCTCCCACCTCAGTGTTGAGGATCAAACTTGGGTAATCAGACTTTCAAAGCAAACACTTTACCTACTGAGCATTCTTGAATTAAGGTTGTAGATGAAGTTAGGATTGTTTATGTGCTGATTTTACATTTTATTTATTTACTCTCTGTATGTATGTACACACATGGACACCCACGTGGGCCAGCCCATGTGTGGATATCAGAAGACAAGGAAACAGATCTTCCTGCGAGTCTCCAGCAGGAACCAGCTCCACCAACACACGGCCTTTTGTCTGGTAAAGCTACTTTGGATGTTTGACCTATAGCTCCCTAAAACACTGTAAGCTGTGGCCTGGCACAGTGACATCAACCTATAATCTTAGTGCTTTGATGGCCGAGGTGAAAGGACCTCTTGAGTCAGGAGTTGGAGACCAGCTTGGGCAATGCAGCAAGCTCCCATTCTAAAAAGAAAAAAAAAGTCCAAACTTGAGGTTATTTGTTCTACAGTCTGAATCATTTTGGATTGTGTTTTTCTCAACAATTGACCATTGTGACGAGACACTGGCTTGGCTTTGGGTTACATCTTTTGGGTTGGTGTTTTTGTTGTAACCGGTAATCAATTTGCCCAGATTTGGTCTGGAAATTCTGCCAGCCTCCTGCTTCCAGACACTGGAGCTTTTCCCATCAGACTTGTTCCCTGTCTTTGGAGCTCCTTAGACTTTTCTGATGAGAGCAGTCTGGGACCTGGGTGGGCTTCTGTTTCTCCTAAACTCCATTCTAACAGTCTTCAGTGTGCTGAGATCACATCTCCTTGGCCCAGGGCTGGGCTGGGGTGGGTTGGTGGGGGACATTCCCCTTTCTGTGCTCCTTTCAGCCTTGTGGGGTTCTCGGCTGCTCTTCTTTCTACCTTATGGGAAGGGAATGTGTCCACTTTCTGTACCGCACACTTGGGAGCATGGCCACAGCAATGGAGAACCCAGTGGGGTACGAGTATTCTCATGGGACCACGGCCTCTCTTAGAGCAGGAATACTCCTGTCATTGCTAGCGGGTGCCTCAGGGTTGCCATATAAAAGATGAAGAAAGGAAAGAAATGAAGGAATGAAAGAAAGAGAAAAGGAAGGAAGAAAGAGAGAAAGAACCCACCCATTATGGGCTGGAAATATAACTCAGTTAATAGAATGCTGCCTAATGTGGACAAAGCCCTGGGTTCCGTTCCCAGCACCATGTAAAACTAGGCATGACAACACATGTACTCTGGAGTTGGAGGAAAAGACTAGAAGTTCAAGTTCATTCTTAGCTACAAATCGAGTTCAAGGCCTGCCTAGTCTATACAAGACTGTGTCTCAACCAACACGAACAAACTAAAACCTCATTCCGGACTACACCCTCCACTGTCCTGATATATATTGTGCTTTTAAAAAGAACTTGTGGAGCTCTCTATCCACACCTCATCCTCATTTTCAAATTTATGGCTGGGAATGGGGATGGGGATGGGGGACAAACAGGGTACTTGTGACTGGTTGAGCAACACTGAGAATTCTTCCATGACCCACCCGCCACCATTTATTTGGACAGTCACTACACATGTTCTAGTTAGGTCTTGCCACTTCTTTCAGTGGAAGAGAGCAGTCAGGTGCCTTTTCTCTAGGGCCCAGTCTCTCCCCCTGGTCACTGCTGACTGACAACTTCCTGTTCAGGTTTGTCTTTCCAGGGCTGCTTTCCCAGCTTGTTCCTTGATGCCTTGAATAGGAAAAGGCCACAGCACCGCATAAATCAATAACTGCCCTTCTTGAGAGTTACTTACCCACTCTTACCTACTGTGGGACCTTTATTGGAAGAGCTACATAAAGGTCAAGCCCTGTCAAGATATTTCTGCACAAGGACATGAAGGGAGGCTTGTTTACTGGGTATTTCTAAACAGCACACGGTTCTACTGAACTTGTTTTTCCCTGTGATGGAGAACCACAGCAGCATGTTGTTAGCCCTTAAAATCCAAGCAGGTACCCTACCCTAAGTTCTTGCCATCCTGCCTTAGATTTAAATGTTTCTCCTTTCTGGGGAGAACCTTTAGACAGCACTCTGGAGAATGGAGTTTTCTCAGGCGCGAGGTCATCTTGCTCATGGAATATGTGTGCCCAACTTTGGAAAAGGCTTCTTAGATGAAGCTTCTTATTGTTACCCAGGGAAGATTCAGATCACTGCTTGAGTTCAATGCTCACGGACCATATATTCAGGGAGAACCATCCTCTTCCTCTGGATGCCTTCATTTCCTCATCTCCATTGCTCACTGCAGCAGTTCAGTCCCAGCCAGCACTTCACTCTCTTTGCTTTCAACCTCTTTGCCTGTGATGGCTCTGCCTCAAGATGAGCTCTCTGAGCTCCTATTAGCAAAGGCAATATTTCGTCAGCTAAGAACAATTCATCCCCATTGGATAGGAACAGGCGGGGTCAGGATACGCTGGGAATGGTGATCACGCCACAGAAGCTTTTTCTTCCCCAGGTGTCATGTGGGTCGGAGCCTGGACATTATGGTCCCTATGAATCAGCTGTTGATTCTGAAATGGGTCAGACCTTCTGCATTTCTCAGATTCTTGTGGGCAAGCCTGATGCTGCCTGAGCATCTCTGAGATGGAGATCAGCAAGCATGCATGTGTTAGGAAGAGCATGTGAGAATCAGTGAGATGTACAGGGTGGATATTGGAGAAAGCTTGGCCAAGGTAGGTCTCTTTCTGAAGTAGGGACATTATTCTAGAGTTGCCTAGAGTCTAGGTGAAGAAGGCAAGGCACCTGTCAACCAACTCTAACACTCACTGCCACAAACTGCCCAGGAAGGTGATGGGACCTTGAACAGGTGACACCTTTCCAAGACGACAATGAAGAATCTCTGCAGGCAGCATGACCAGCCCCTGGAGGGACATCTGTTGTGTACCACAGTAGAGACACCAATATAGACCCACGTCTGGCTGCTCTCCTGTGGGTACTAGATTGGAACCCTCCTCTTCACCTTCCTGCTCAGAAGGGACCCTCAGAGCCCCTTCCCACTGCCTTGGCCTGCTTGTCGGTTATTGTCAACTCCAGGTTCTAAATGCACAGTGAAGGTTTTCAAGGCTAGAATTTCAGGAAAGAATAAGTTCCAGATAACATTTCCTCATAGATTCCCTACTGCATCAGAGATTTTAGTGTCAAGAGAAAAAACCCATCCGAGTTCGAGGCTAGACCTGAAGTCTGGAAAGAGAAAGGTTTTCTTTCTTTCATAGGACAAAGGCTTTGACACACATTTACAGAGTCTGTAATAAAAGGAAAATTGAAGGAACAGAAAAGCTGAGTTATAAGGGAGTAAAACCAGGAAGCTCATAGGACTAGCTGGTTAGTGGTTCAAATGTACTGCATTGGGTGTGTAGTGGGAATTTTAAGCTCTGCTAAATGTGGTTTTCACTCCAGAAAGCCTTCACACTTTAGAAAAAACAATGGTGTGGTGATGTATTGTATATTTAATAAAATCAGCCTGTAATATCAGAGAACAGAATCACCTATAGTCAATCCGTGAAGGTCAGGGAGTGGTGACCCATGCCTTTAATCCCATCACTCAGGAAACAGATCTTTCTGGATTTCTGTGAGTTCAAAGCCTAATAGCCAAGCAGTAGTAGCTCACATCTTTAATCTTAACTCTAGGATTACGATACAGAGTTGAACCAGGAAGTAAAACAACTGGGCAGGGAAGATATTTAAGGCAGAAGACAGAGATTCATTTATTCTGTAGAAATGACCAGTCAGGCTGAGGACCCTTGAAGACACCCTGTTTGACCTGAGAATCTGGCTGGGTGAGAATTGACTGTGGTTTGTTTCCTGTCTCTGATATTCCAGCTTTTCCCTGATATCTGGCTCTGGGTTTTCATCATATACTAACTAGAGTTTATGCAATACAATGGCACATTGGACTGGTTCACATGCTTGAAGACTGCTGGAGAAGAGGCTGGGGATACTGGGAAATGAGGAGAAAAGGGCCAGGAGTTCCTGAGACTTGAAATCTCTTGCCATTTTTCTATTTAAATGTTCTAGGGTCCTGTGCTGAGGTAGTTGCTTAATGGGAGAACACTTGCCTATCATGCAAAAATAATCCATACAGCAGTGGTTGTGTGATTCAAGAAAAATGTCAGGAGGAAGAAGCAACTAGTGAGTGTTAGACAGAGGCCCGGATGTTCCCTGGGCAATGTCATCATGAAACTGTGGGGTGCAGCACAGCCCATCACTGCTTCTGTACCTCACACTTCCCTGCCCAAGCTGAATGATAGAACTCAGGGAACAGACA
Source organism: Sigmodon hispidus (assembly GCA_004025045.1). NCBI lineage: Eukaryota > Metazoa > Chordata > Mammalia > Rodentia > Cricetidae > Sigmodon > Sigmodon hispidus. The sequence goes on from PVIH01005833.1 coordinate 50,622, forward strand.
TCTGAGAATAAGGTAGAGCCGTGCACCTACAGCATGGGAAGCCCAGTGCTCAGGCATGTGAAATGAGGATTCCAAAGGGCAGAGGGCATGGAGGAAAGCACTGGCCTGAGGCTGGGTCTGGAGGGTTTGACAGCAGCAAGTGTAGGAATGAAAGGCCCCAGGTGCCTGGAGGATGCATTGTGCTTCCATTGGACCAAGGCTTATGCTAATTTATAATCAGGGACTCAGGATGAAATGCCTAAGCATTTTGAGCTCTGAGATGAATGAGCTGATACACACACTGAAAAAAGGACTGGAAATGAAGACATCAACTACAGTTGTGCTTTTCACTGGAGTGGCCTGGAGAACCAGGGCATTGATGATTATAATGCTTTCTCCAGCTCCATGTCACACCAGAATTTTCCATATGGTTTGTGTTCAGATATAAGATTGAAAATGGTATCAGATGTTTCTAGGAAGGACTGTGTTGAACTGCACCAGGCCACCTGGGTGGGGTCACCTCACATAGAAGAGATGCCTCTGCACCGAGCCAACCTCCTGATTACTTGACCTCGTACTAAAAGATTCTGATAGCTTCATGCACAGCACAGAGACCTGTACTGGTAAAGGTCCCCAGAAACTACAACATCAGCCAAGTGATGCATTCTATCCAATGGGAAGAACCACATCCCAGAGGGTGAAGTAGGTTAAGGTCCAGCCTCACTGTAGGAATATGGATGTGGCAATTTCTCATGAGAGAGAAGAACCATTCGCCTCGAAGGAAGTTTGTTAAGACTTGGATGTTCTGGGGCTGGAGAGATGGCTCAGGGGTTAAGAGCACCGTCTGCTCTTCCAGAGGACCCGGGTTCGATTCCCAGCACCCACATGGCAGCTAACAACTGTCTGTAGTTCCAGTTCCAGGCAAAACACCAAGGCAAATAAATAAATAAATAAATAATAAATAAATAAAGTTTTTAAAAATAAATAAAAAAAAAGACTTGGATGTTCTAAGCAGAAGGGAAACAATTCATTCTCCAGAGAAGCTTCTCAACTTCAGGAAATAAACAATTTAATAACTTAAGGTCCTGAAACTGACTGGATATACTGATTCCTTCCCCAAACACATACACGTTGTGTGGACTCCCAGACACTCTCAGCTGTTCTGGCTGAAAGAAGACTTCCAACCAAGCATCCTGAAAACAGAAGAGGTAAGAGAGATGCTCAGAGGGGAGCTCTCCAGCCTGCTGAGCTGCCTGCGGACTGGGCAGCGTGCTCCAGGTCCCCGGCTTTGTGAGACACCATGCTGGGGTGGGCTTTGGTGATGCAGCTGTCTTTGAGCCCTTTCTGCTCCTGTAAATGACCCCAGTAAAACTCACCAAGTTGGACTTGGGTGGTGTCCCTACTTTAGTAATAATGCTATATAATAGTGTACACCCAAGGATAGACCTTCTAACCAAAACTGAGAGTGTGTAGGGCTGAAAGAAACACAGATATGTCAGTTCTGTGACAAATACCTCTCATGCAGGGAGGACCTACATTACCCCCACTCTCTCCTTCACTGGATGGCTTCAGGCTACTTGCTGGGCTATTGATGCCTACAGGGAAGGGGAAAGGTGCTGTGTAGTATATATTAATACATTTAGGTGGCCATAATAATCCACTAGAGTGGATGAGCTTGCAGCATTCCAATTCTTTCCTTCTCTCTGTCATCATTTACCAGAATTGCTTTCAGTATTATGATGGCTAAATTATCAGCTTGACCAACTTGGGAAGAATTGCCTCCAATCAGACTGGCTTGTAGGCATGTCCTCCAGGCATTTTCTTGATTGCTAATGATGTGGCAGGGCCCAGTGCCCACCATGGACGGCACCATCTCTAGGCAGATGGGCCTGAGCTGTGCAGCAAAGCTATCCTAGAGGAGCGAGGCTCTAGGGGAGGAAGCCTGAAGCAGCATTCCTCTGTTGGGTTTCTGCTTCAGCATCTGGTCCTGAGCTCCCGCCTTGGCCTCCAGGCATTATGGACTAAACAATAAGTTAAAAACAAACCCTTTCCTCCCCAAGTGGCTTTTGGTTGTGGTGCTTATCCCAGCAACAGAAGGCAAAACAGAATAAATACATATGAATTATTTTCAGTTCATAAGTTTGTACACACATACACATACACTGTGATTCTTCAAATTGCTCAAAATCTTACAGCAGGAAAGTAAGGACTTGGGCCACCAGATGTAGGCCAATACTTGTCTGCAGTGGTCTGACCAAAGCACAAAAGAACAGCCTGTTATATGACAGGTCCTGGCTGCCTAGTTTATTATAAGAAAGTCAGATAGACAGTAATGGTGTGCTTTTACTCAGGGGTAGGGATTTTTTTAAGTCCATTTCTGTCGGATACAGAAACCTATTCTCATGGTTTTTATCCCTCTCTGCACATGTAAGTCTCCAAGGAACCCTAGAAAATGTCCCTGCCTGCAACCCCAGCTGGCACCAATCTCCTAGTGTGGGTGGCCTTGGCCCTGTGGGTCTCCGAGCAATTTTATCATCAACAAAGCTGAAAACCAGCAAATTCACCACACTGCTTCCCTCCCACCCTGGGACAAGCCCCAGGCTCATTGTCTCTGGCTTTGGAGGAATAACCTAACCCTTCCTGATGTCCCCAAAACCACAAGAGACCTTTGAAAACATGGGGAGACTCATGTGGCAAATGCATGCAGGACATAGGCCAGGTAGGACTTCAGCATTGACTGCATCTAAAGGATTCTGGTGATATTGTTTAAACAAGACAGCAGGTCTGAGAGATGTTAGCTATCTGCCTTGTGATTGTTTCCTGAGATCACAGCCAAAGCATCTAGAGTATAAAAGTGTGACTCACTCTTGATCCTGAAGACTGTTGGCTTTGAGATGAGAAGACAATCTCTCCTCACCCGAAACACCTTGTTGTTATTTGTAAAATGTGTGTGTGTGTGTGTGTGTGTGTGTGTGTGTTTGGTTGGGAATTGCATTTCTTTAGCTACTCTGTGGTTGTGATGTTGCTGCTGTCTCTGTACCACCTATAAGATGGCTATGCCACTTAATCAGGCTTTATTTTAAATATATTTTTATCTCTTTATAAAAGGAAAAGCTATGAAGCCAAGTTCATTTCTCTTCTAAAAATATTAAACTTAAAACCTTAGATCTTTCTTTTAAAAAGTCTCCTACTCCTCCTCCCCATTTTAGCAAAGGGAGGCAATTTAGAGAGTCTAATGCTATGCTTGGACGTTAATTACAGCTTCCTTGGTGACATTTGTGACCTTGACTTTTAGTTATTCTGGAGTGTTGAGTATGGAACCTTAAATGGGTTGTTGGTACAATGTGCTTAGAAACAAGGCATCTCCTTTCCTTCCCAAAGCAGAACGCATTAATTTGTTTTTGGTGTGAGTACTAAGGAGGCATTCATTCTGCAGAAGATTAATTTAGACCAGTGGTATAATTGGACAACACGGGCATTATTTCTGCTTGCTGTCAGGGAATTTGGGAGGTCATCCACAAGCACTACTCACCCAAGCTCCTGTTCATGTGAGTTTTATATAATGAAGATTCAAGAGACCAACCAGTAACCCAGTTCTTGGACTGGAGCTACTGGTTTACCTAAATGCTCACTTCACCCTTGGCCCAGAGGCCTCCTCAGGCATCAGGACAAGTATGGGCTGAGCCACCGGCCATCTGGTCTCCTCTGAGCTTCTTTTATCAAGAGTATGTGTGTGTGTGTGTGTGTGTGTGTGTGTGTGCAAGGGGCGGAGCTAGGGGTAGAGTAGACATTTAGTGGTGTGTTCAACTAAGCTTGCAGGGGTCAAGAGGCCCAGGGGCTGTCCTGGAGGAGACCTGGGAAATGACACAAGATACTGAACTCTGAAGGGTACCACAGTAGGCCTAGTCACTATTCAGGTCACATTGGAAGGCTGGATTTTTCCACCCTGAGTCCCTGTGTAGATTTTCTTTGAGAAAATGTCAGACAGCAACAAATAAGTTAAAGGAAGTTCCAACCTCAGTGGTGTGGATTCTTATTTCATTCAAACTGTAAGAATGTAACCAGCGCCAATCTATTCCCAAGGAGAGTTGCTCTGTCTCACTTCCAGAGTGGGTGGTTGAAGGGGTCAAAAGAAAGGTACCCCTGGCTTGTGAGGTAGTGCGCATCTTTAAACCTAGCACTGGGGAGAGCAGAGGCAGGGAATCTCTATGAATTCAAGGTCAGCCTGGCTTACATATCAAGTTCTAGGCCAGAGCTATACACATAGACTCTGCCTCAAAAACAAACAGAAGTACCAAAACTAAAAAACTAAAAAAAAAAAAAAAAAAAAAAAAAAAAAAAAAAAAAAAAAAAAAAAAAAAAAAAAAAAAAAAAAAAAAAAAAAAAAAAAAAAAAAAAAAAAAAAAAAAGGAAGAGAGAAAGTCCCCCCTTCTCATCCCCCTGAGCTTCTTAGGCGGTTGATTGGCAAATGGATGGCCACACCCACCCAGATAATGGTAGGCATCCAAACCACAAGCCCTGTAGAGGCAAGAATCAGCATGAATTCTCACACAACCTTCTCCCTCTTCAGAGAGCAGGGGCCAGAGGTGGCCTTTGTCCCACTTTGCTCTTTTTCATGGAACACTGCTTGCAGAAGTAGTTTCTTTAGGTTTAAAGTTAAAGCCTTAACATTCCAACGGATAATTAAAATAGGGACAAATTCACCTAGAAAGTTCCTGAACTCAGCTGATGAGAATGGTATGTTCCAGCCCCAGGTACTTAGGGCCCTGGATTCCAGCTCCAGGCAGGTCCAGGTGTTTACCACCGACTGCACAAACCGTTTCCGACTAGGGTAGGACGTTTTGCACTGCTGTGTTCTATGTCAGCAGCCGGGCAGCCTTAGATTTTGCTCCCTGTGTCTTGGCCGTCCCGTCCAGCGGTAATAAAGATCTGCCACGAGATGAGATTTCCATCCGTACACTGTGTTTCCATTCCATCTGATTGAACATTTCCTGGGCTTGCCAAGCCTGTGACAATCCTGTCAGTGCCCTGGTAGTTGCCTTTCTGAACCTCCAGCCCTGACCTCAGTGAAATCAGGATGGGGCTATTTCTCACAGTGTGGTAGGCTTGTTTTCTTCCTGAGAAAACTCTCTCAAGACAATCAAGGCCCTGACATAGGGGCCTTGCGTTTTTACAAAATATGTTTTATGGATGGATAAGACAAGAATCTCAGTATAAACACATGCTAAAAATTTATCTTCTCATGGATAAGAGAAGGAAAATGAAAATTGCCTTCTAATTTACCCACAGTTTGGATCTTTACAAACACTGAATCCAGACCATTTTCCAACCTGGAGACCCTTAGATGGTTTCTGATGTCTTTCCTGCATCCCTGTGGACTAACTCCTCAATGCTCTTCTGCTGTCCTCCACACAGAGCAGGCTCCCTTTATGTTTCTGTACTCTGTCATCCAAGCCTCCTCTGGTCTATGCATTTGAGCTTTGAGCTGTTCCCCAGTGGTCCAGACTATTCAGAAGCCTGAGGCAGGGAAGGTGAGGGCCCAGGGCTGCCTAACGCAGGTCTCCTCTTGTCTTTGGAGATTTTGGCAGAGGCCCAGATGGTAGGTCTAACAGTATGAAATAAGACCCACATGGGTGTCTTGTTTAGCTGAAGGTAGAGAACTGTGGACTGCATTTATTTTTATGATGACTCATGTTTTAGCATCTTCCTCTCTGTGGAAGACTTTTGAGCTATGGTAAATGCAACAAAGTCACTCATGAAAAAAACTGCTTGGAGAAAAAAACTCTTCCTAGGGTGTAAGCAGTTTCCCCTCTTCTTCTAGACAGTGACAGAGGGTGGGGAGGGCAGTGCTGGAATGGCATCCACCCCCATCCTTATCAGTCAGGACATTTGCTTACAGCAGCACCCTGTTGAAGCTCTTTGCTTTCATGGTTTATGTCAGCCATATACAGTGCTGGATGGGTACTCGCTACTTCCATTGGCCCAGATTGACCCTGATGATCACACACTCCAGAACTGGCTCATATGTAGATGTTGTAGGAAGAGGCAGCAAAGGCCATGCCCACCTCAGCTTCATTGGCGACTGCTCAAGAGCGTTGTTTTCCAGAACTTTGTCTTTGTGCCTTTCCTCAAATTCTAACCTTTCTGGGCTACTTCATCTAGTCCTGTGATATGTAAGCTCTGCTAAATTTATGTTGCTGGATTTCCCTAATTCGTTATATTCCTATATCTAACCTACCCCTTGCTGTCCCCTGTGGCTATGTCATAGAGACCTCAAGTATAGCAGATTTATATTTTAACTCATCTGCTTCCCCAATAACTTGTGTTTCTGGGACATGTCTGTGGGTTGCATATTATCACATCCACATAAACTTGGGAATCAGCCCAGAGCTCTTCTTTCCTATGTCCCATGGCCTGTTAATGGCCTGCTCTAAAATCCCCAGTGGTTTGCATCTGTTTCATGACAGTACTGAAATCATAGGGTGTCCCACAAAGGGCACTTGTTATACAGCCCCTGCATGTGTTCCACATCTGCTTCAGACAAGTGCAGTTTCTGGTGGCTTTCTGAACCAGCCATGTGTTTTATACACTCAGCCATGACACATTAATTTATTATTGTTGTTTTTTTCATTTTTATTTTCTGTGTATGGATATTGCTTGCATTCGTGTCTGTGTATCATGTGTGTGCCTGGTGCCCACAGAGGTCAGGGGAAGGCATCAGATATCTTGGAACTAGGGCTATAGATTGTTTTGAGCTGCCATGTAGGTGCTAGGAATTGAACTTGTATCCTCTGGAAGAGCAGCCTGTGCTATTAACCGCTCAGCCATCTGATTCTATTCTGGAAACATGCTCTGCTTCCTTCCTCTCTGTCACTTTTCCATTGCTTCCAGAATGTTCTGATGTCCTTCCTTCTCCTCACAACCACACATTCGAAGGGTAGCTATTCAATTTCTGTTGTGGATTCAGTACTTTGACTATGTGATCTCCTTATCTTATTTGTTTTCTAGTCTGCTCAAGCATCCTGTGAAAAACACAGCAGCTTGTTAACATGCGATGCCCAGGCCCATCAAACCAGAATCCCAGTGGGCAGGTGGCTACAGCAGTCTGTACTTTGGTGGTTTCCCCAAGTGATTCTGGAATACAGGAAGTCTCAGGAGTCTTCTACTAAAGAGCTTGGAGAGACTGCACAGGTTGACTAAGGGCAGAGCCAGAGGCCTCAGCCCAGAGGAAAATCCTTCCTCTCTGAGTCCTTGGAAACTAAAGATGCTGTCCTAAGGTGGACAGCAGCTGGAGAGTTGGCCATGTAAGGCCTTGCAGGACCCAGGCACATGCATAGCTATGCTTTAGGGAAAGCGACTGGAGGCCCACAGCCACATATCCAACAGGACTTTGCTTGAAAAACAACATAGTTGCCTTAAAGCAGGTTCTTAACCTGTGGGTTGTGACCCCAGGATTAGGAAGGTTGAGAGTTACTGTTTTAAAGGATCATGGGGCTGAGGGGAATAAGACTGTGAGAGATTGTCTCAAGTGTGTTTTTGTATGTCACCACTCAGATTTTCTCCTGAGTCAGCAAGTCTCTAAACTCCCTACTTATAATTTGAGAGGCGTCTCACTAGAACTTAGGGTGATGGTTCCCCAATACTTAGCCAGTACTTAGTGCTCTTTAGTGGTTTCCTAAAATTTAGTCTCTTAGTTCCAAAGCTTCTCTTAAAGCAAAATTCCTGGTCAATAGGAAACACTGTGAATGTAGCAATTCTTTGCTACAGAAAATGACTTCTAGGCCGGTGAGGTGGTTCAGTGGTGACGTGTCCTTGCTGCTAAGCCTGGTGACCACCTGAGTTTCACACTTGAGACCCTTATGGTGGAAGGAGAGTACTGTCCCCACCACACACACACACAAGTTGTTCTTTGAACGCCACACACCTTGCATGGTGACAAATGTGCCCCTTTCATGCACACACACACACACACACACACACACACACACACACACACAAATAAATAATATGATATAATGCACTTTTAGAAGGTGGCTTCCTTTGCCAGGCTGGTCACAGTGTTTGGTAATAAAATGCTTCCCTAGTACACATGATGCCCTGAATTTTATTCTCATAGTACCATAGTGGGTGAGGGGGTTGATGACTTTCTATTAGTCAACTGAGAAAAGTGACTCTTGTTATATCCAAAAAATAAGTGACAGGAGGAAGCTACCGAATGTCTGAAGAGTTCTTAACTACCCCACTGCTGTGGAAAATACTATCAAGGACCGCCAGGAACCATGTCTCAGACAATGAAATATCTAAACAGCTAGTTTTTCTTGAATTCTATTCTGGAGATATTAGCAGCTGTTTGCATAGAATTTGGAATGAAGCAGGAACAGACTCTCTCCCCTCCAACAATTAGACTCACGCAGAAATTTGGTGTTTCCTTCTATTCAAATTTAAGCCACAAGTCACTGTAGTAATAGCAGTGCTGGTAATACTCTGGTATATTAATCACTGTTAATCACTTAACGTCACATTCCAGCTAATAATATCTGGAACTATTCCCCATACTCATCACTCTGCTAATATTTTGGTATTTATGAAATCTACCTCTGCAAGTTTAATACATTCATGAAGCAGAAGAATTATGTTAGCATCATTTCTAAATCTTCAGAGACATTTTGACATTGTTTCAACAGCACTTTTAATAAAAAATTTTCCTCCCATAATCTTATACATTTTATTTGCATGTTAAAAACTTTATACTAAGATATTGTCCATAGTCTCTGCTAGCTGCTAAACAGATGCATAATATTAATAAAAATAAAACCCAAACCCCCAAACCAAAACAAGAGCCTGAGGCTGGCCAGGCTAGGTAGAGTTCAACCCCAGCTGTCCTGGTGCTAATACCCATTTTATTCATGACACCTGCCAACTCGGTCTGTTTTGGCCCAAGGCTAGCAGTAAATTGATGAGCATTCTTTCAGTGCTCAAAGCTGTAACCAGCCAGGGCTCCAGCCATTAGACAAATAGGAATGAGTCTATGCTCTTTATAATTCAAACTTTGGCTTAGTCTTTCAAATGAATCCAAAATGCTTTGGCCATTTCAAATAAATTTCTGAGGTTTTTTTTTTTTCCCTATTAACTCTTATAAACAAAATTTCAAAATCATTATCTGAATTTCTAATATTTATTGCATGCTAATAATACTGCTTCCCATCCAGGCACCTACAGAGAAGTTCAGTAAATATTTATGGGGCAGGCAGTTGTCCTGTACAGTGAGATAGGCGGTGTGGACAATGGAGGGAGACACTGAGGCTCTGGCTTAGGCAGACACAATCTAACCGTGTAAGAATGTAGGCAGAGGGGCTGGAGAGATGGCTCAGTGGTTAAGAGCACCGTCTGCTCTTCCAGAGGACCCGGGTTCGATTCCCAGCACCCACGTGGCAGCTAACAACTGTCTGTAGTTCCAGTTCCAGGCAAACACCAAGGCAAATAAATAAATTTTGTTTTTTTTTTTGTTTTTTGTTTTTTGTTTTTTTAAAGAATGTAGGCAGAGCTTATATTTGGATAATGTGCTGTGGAGAAACCAGAGAGTGGATGGAAATTAGTGGTGGGCTGGACTCCTGACAGGATGGGATGGGGAAGCCTGAGGAAGACAAGAAATTGCTGGAACCATCAAAGGAGAATAGGGTGTGGATTTGAGGGATGGGAGAGAGCTGTGGTCCTTGAACTAAAAGACAGAGGGGATCTGGAAGAATGGCGGTCCAGTATGGAGATACCATACTGCTGGCGGAAGTAGGGAAAGATTTGCTAGGAAATAGCAAGCATAGAGGTGGTACCCAGGGCACTAATGCCAATGGATAGGGTTGAATGAAAACTTCTGGCAAGATGTAGGATAACTATTTGTCCTTGGTAGTTTATCTAATTGGTAATTGATAAGGAGGTCTCCTCCTTCCCTCCCTCCCTCCCTCCCTCCCTCCCTCCCTCCCTTTCTCTCCTTTCTTTAGGTTTACATATGCAAGACAGTAGCATAATGGTAACAGCCTTTGGAAAGAGACCACCAGGGTTGGAGTCCTATTCAACACTGCCTTTCCCCAGATGTGTAACAGAGAAAATGTCTCTGTACCTTGTTCCCATCTGAAATCAAGAGTACAAACACTCGTCTCACAGGATCAAAACAAGAAAATAAAATGATGACTACAGGCACTCAGTGCAGGGCATGTAATACTTAGCACAATACTTGTAGCAGTCAGTGCAATCAATGTCTGCAACGGCCAATACAGAGCCTATAGTACCTAACCCAGAACCTGCAGCCCTCAGTTCAGCATCTATAGTGTTCATTACAATGCTCAGCACTCAGTATGATGCCTGCATTGTTTAGCACAGGGCCTGCACCTCTCAGCACGGGGCCTATAATGCATCGTACAGTGTGGCCGCTGCTATTTATGTGTTTATTATTCATTACTCAGCTGTTACTATTTATGACATTTTATATCGTGTTTGCATTTCTCAGACACCTGTACTGAGACCCCTAAGTAATATTTTTTTGAGCTTTACCATATTTGTAAGCTTGGTTGTACCTCCAGTGTTTTATTGAATCCAGTGAAGGCAAGCAGAACATAGCCATGGTGAATGGAAGATCAAGATCACTCTTAACCACAGGGAAAAGCCAAGGCTGTAGTGAGATTTGCAGACTGATTCTTTATTCCATGACTGGAACATTAGCATCAAGGACCAATTAGGTAAGTAAAGAACAGTCTGTTCTCTGGGTCCCTAACAGATTAGCCCTTTATCAGCTGTCCTACCCCATAAACTACTTTATGAGTTTGCCTTGAGGTGTGAGATGTGAGGCTATGCCTATTGAGGTGACTCACAAATGCAGACCGATTTCATGGAGCCCCATTGAGTTTGACAAATTGTTGTTTTTCATGAGCTGATTTTCCAGATTTGGGCACTGGAGATGAATCTTCAGTACTGAGCAGACCAGAGTCAACTCTGGATGCAACATTGGGTGCAATGCTTAGTCATTAGGAGCCCCAGGACCTATGGAGTGGTAAGCCCAAGCCCTCAGGTTTGGGCAGAGGTCATAAAGAGCAGGTGTATGTGTGTAGACTCTGGAGTCCAGACCACATTCACAAAGCACGAGTTCGCCTTTCTTCCCTCATTCTTTGAACTAGCTCATAGAGGGAACTCTGAAAGTTTAGTTAAAGTACTAAATGTAAGTAGAAGGTGTTCTGATTGTGGAGTGTGATCAAGTATGACACATGCTTATACTTCCAGCACTCCAGGGGCTGAGGCCCAGCATGGTGAGTTAGTGGACAAACTGCACTGACAGCAGCCTCTCCTGACTAATGTATAAATTGAGCCAAACTGAGCCTTTGTCTCCTACACACTTAAAATGTGCCCAGGATATGTTTGTGTCAATAAGCTCTCTGTCTCTCTCTGTCTGTCTCTCTCTCTCTTTTTCTCTTTCCTTCTCTCTGGGAGCTTATAGGTGTGTGTGTGGGGGGGGGGGATGCATGCTAACTTCCAGACGTATATCAAAGGACCAGGATACTATAGACACACAGGAGCCTGCATTTCAGAAAGCGCTCCAATTTCATTGGGAGGTGGAAGAAAAAAAGCCTGGCTGGGTGTCTATGGTGACAGGACTACTATTGATTAATATTTAAATAGAGGCTCCTTTGCAGGTACATGCACACAGAGGGGCGCATGTGCAGGGAGGATTATCTGCAGCCATTTCCTGGGACTTAATTGCAAACATCTGTTAGAGAACTGGTCGGTGCACATGAGCCAAAGGACCTGTACCCAAATGTCAGACTTGGAGCTAGGGAAATGTTTAAATTAATTAAATTAACACCATTAAATGTTCAGGCAGAGTGGCTAGCTGTGTGCAGAGGCTGGCTAGCGGGGTCAGGACCCTCTTCAGGCTACTTTCAGGGACTGGCTACTGCCTATTGCTACTCTTTTAATATTTCCAGTGAATTCCAAATGTCTCCCTTACTCTTCATGATTAAACTGCTCCTGTTCCTGTCCTCTTGGACTACTAGGGCTTTCAGCTTACACTAGTAAGTAACCGGTCATAACCAGACTGCCCATCTTCTTACCCAGGACATTCATTCCTAAGTAACAACCTTTGTAGTGACCGGGGCATCTGAAGACCTGGATCCTAACATATTTCTTCCTTTAGTCAAGAGAAACTAATAGAAGAGCAATTGAGCCTTCCTTTCTGCTTCCAAACTCTTTAAAGAGACATTATTACCCCTGCTCCACTTACCAGGAGAGATTTGGTGGAGATAAAATAAGACAGCTTAGGTGAGGCAGTTAAAAGTGAGGAGGGATACAGAATGACATGAGCAGGATGGTTGTAACAGCAAAGCTCTTTTCCTTTGGATGCCACTCATGCAGAATTCATGAGCACCCAGAGGGGGCATACAAAAGTTCACCTTTGCCCTGTTACAGAAAGGGATTTATTAAATAATTGAACACCATGAAATAATAGATGAGGGATATGTTTAACCTACTTATGAGAATGATCTGGCTTCACACACTTAAGAGCAGTCATTTACAAATTAAAAATTCATGAGTCACTCCTGTGTTCTCTCCAGCAAGCCCTGGGATACCTCGGTTTAGCTGCACTCAGCTGTGCAAATCAGAATAAAAAACTGAACTGACTCCCAACAAATCTTACCCCATATCTTTAGCCTGGGTTTCAAGGATGGTTCTGTGGTACAGCACTCACCTGGCATGCACAAGGCCCCGTGTTTAATCCCCAACACCTTGAAACAAAGCAAAGTTTAGATATAGACATAGTGAGACTGATTCCAACTCAGATAGACATCTAGATTCCCATTCTATTGGACAATCAAATCCTGCACCAAAATATTGTGTCTGTAGTCAGTCCAGGCTGCATTGTATGTCAGCTTGGAGAAGACCTATGTTTGCTCTCCATCTCTCTTTGTAAGCAGCTGCAGGTGACCTATGAAAATCACTCTTGATGTGGAAAACCCATATAAGTCAAGAGGTTTAAACGTTTGGATTCACTTTAAGAATGTCCATGAAACTGTTCAGGTCATTGAGAGTTTTTATATCCCTAAAGCCATATCTAAAAGATGTCACTTCAGAGACACAATATGGGTCTGGGTGGGGTAGCATGTGCCTTTAATCCCAGCATGTTGGGTGGATCATGTGAGTTTGAGGCCAGCCTGGTCTACCTAGTAGAGGTCTGACTTAAAGTAAAAAACAAAAAAACAAAAAACAACAACAAAAGTCCAGAGAAACAGTGTGTGGCATTCACTGCTTCTCTGCCAATGGTGGGGCTGGGAAGTGTGCCCAGGCAGGACACAGGTGGGCCCAGAAAGAGTGCTGACTTTTTGCCATACATGCTTAAAAATAGATTTGTGCTGAACTTAAGCACTGAGGTGTTGGTTTTCTGGCCTTCTACATATCCAGATCACCAAGGTGCCCAAACATGCCGCCATTCTTAACAGAGATCACAGTCAGATTAGCTCATACAAGAGATCCCCTGCCACATGGAGAGAACCCTGGATGTGGTGGTTTGGATAGGATTGGCTCTCTTGGCTCATAAATTTGAATGCTTGGTCATTAAGGAGTTAACACTTCTTGACAGAAATTAGGAGGTGTGGCCTTGTGGCCTTGGAGAAAATGTGTCACTGGAGGTAGGCTATGGGGCTTCAAATGTTCAATCCAGGCCCAGTCTCTCTCCTTCCTGCTGCCTACAGATCTGGATGTTGAATTCTCAGATACCTCTCCAGCACCAGGTCTGCCTGCATGCTTCCATGCTTCCTGCCATGCTGATAATGGACTTAATCTCTGAAACTGTAAGCCAGCCCCAATTAAATGGTCTCCTTTATAAGAGTTGCCATGGTCATGGTGTCTATTCATAGCAACAGAACATTGACTAAGACTAGAAAAGAATAAATGGTACCTAAGCCAGAGCTTGCACAGTACAAAAAAAAAAAAAAAAAAGACATTCCCAAAGAAACAATATGACATGAAAACAAATTCAAAATAAAAGTTGTTGTTGTTTTATTTAATGTTCCTGGGGCTAGGAAGATGGTTCAGCAGTTAGGAGTGTTTACTTCTCTTACAGATGACCTTACTTTAGTTCTAAGCCCTATACCATTAAGCAGCTCACAAACACCTTCAGTTCCAGGGAATCAAACGCCCCCTTCTGGCCTCCACTGATACCTGCATTCAAGTGCACATACTCTTACATAGATGTATACATATAATTAAAGATAACCAATTTTTTTAAAAGGTACTACTTCAGTTTTCTCCTAGACTAATCCTGCTTTCTCTATGTGAGATCAGACTCACCAGCGGATGACAAAAACAAATGTGAACTTTAACATTGTTTCCCTTTCTTCTTCCTTCCCTGGCCAGTGAGAAGGCTGGGGTAGGGATGCTGAAGCCTTAATTACCTAAGTGTGGATAAACAATCATGCACACATATCAATATTGCAGACTGGGAGGAGAATCATAAAAAATAAATGTCCTAAAAGTGACAGATACCACAAGTTTTATGAAAATATTTGTCTGGCATAGCTATGAGAACATTTTGTTGCAGATTCATTTTCTATGTGATGGGGGCAGGTGCACACATATCATGGAGTGCATATGCAAGGCAGAAGACATCTTGATGCCTTGGTTCTCTTTTACCTTGGAGATTTTGGAGAAGGCGTGTTTTCTCCTGAGCCCTGTCCCTGACCCTTGATTGTCTTTTCAGCCGATTAAAGCCTTACCTTAAAGGGAAGACAATTTAACATTTTCACATGGTGGACTCGAATTTCTTCTTAAAATATTTGTTTTGATGTGTATGTGTGTGTGTGTATGTGCCCCTATGCACACACACACATGTGTGAATGCAGATGCCACAAAGGGTAGAAGAGGCATGAGGTCTTCTAGAACTGGAGTTCCACGCTGTTGGAACCATCCATATAGGTGCTGGGACCTCGGCAAGAACAGTACATTGCTCTTAACCACCAAGTCATCTGTCCACCCCAGAAAAAAATTTTAATTAATAATTCTATTATTGCTTTTTAGTGTCTCTTCTTATCAGCCAAGTCATATTCATTTTAATGATTATATTAAAATTTGAAAATCTTTTATTATTCATTCATGAGTTGTCATGCTTACTCTGTGTGGGATTCATACTATACAAACAGGAATTTTAATAAATTCTGCTGCTCATAACGCTCATTGCTAACTGCACTTGCCTGGCATATGTGAGGCCTTGGATTTGATCCCTAACACAGCAAAAGAACAACAAAGGTCATTCACTCTTTATGATTTCATAATTGCATTTTCAGGCTTTTTCTTGGTAAGCCAGGACTTCCGGTCTGAAGAGGCATGAAGAGAGCAGGATTATCATCCTACGTGCTTCTATATCTGCTCTTGAGAGAACTCCCCATATGTTTTCTGGTTTCTTATACTTCAGAACTGATTTCTCCTCCACTCTCCAGCTGTGTCTGGTGTTGAGCACCACAGGGGACGTTATGTTCCCACATGACCCCAGGTCCTGTGCACCAGTGGGTGCTGAATTGGCATAGTGGATGAAAGGAATATTTTAGAAAGCATTCCTCTTCTGAATAATTTGCAATGTTATGTGACTTATTCAGAAGTGTCTGTGACCCACATGAACACATCTCCATAAATGCAAACACAAAGCTTAGTTCTCTCCCAACTCCTGCATGTCCAGAGGACTCTACATCATCACCTCACCTAGAGAAGAAGAGGTGTGGCTGGAGTGGAGATGGGGGAGAGGAGAAATGCTTGGCTGATGTGCGACGTCTTTCTGTGTGCTTTGAAAATCATTTGTTAATAAAGCACCTGTCTTGGCCTATGGCAGGCATCTTAGAAGTAGGCGGGGAAATCGAAGCATAGACAGGGGAAGGAGGGTGACATCAAAGGAGACATCATCCAGCCGTCCAAGAATCAACATGTAAAAGTAACACAGGCAAGCCATGGGCCAAGTGACAAGACAGATTAATGAAAATGGGTTGAATTAAGATGAAGGAGTTAGCTAGCAATATGCCTGAGCCATAGGCCAAACAGCATGACATTAATAAAAGTGTCTGAGTCATTTTGGGGGGCCTAAGTTATGGCGGGCAGATCTGGACATTGAGACAAGGCCAGACCAGAAACTTCTTATTACACTCAACTAAGACAGTTAAAATAATTTCCTTTTGAAATTTAAAATAAAGTTGGTGACACTGAGAATGGATTTATGGATGTCTTGGACCCTTAGGAAGGTCACACAAGTGAGGGGCTCTGAGGTCAGGCTTCGGAAACCGCATGATCTCTATTCCCCAGAAGAGAAAGTGTTGCAGCTCTTGACAATGCAGAAGCAGCCATGTGGCTCATGGACACAGGATAGGTCAGGACTGCTATCTGAGGCATCTGCAAGTCTGGGCAAGCAAGGGACAACAGTTTCATTAGAGGTTCAAGCAGAGGCAGCTACAATCCTGTGCACAGCAACAGGTTCCCACTGCATTGCAAGGGCTTCTGTCACTGATGCTAATTGGGAGTAACTGTGCTTTTTGTTCATTGCAACCCATCATTTATGTATGGAGACATTCACAAGAAAGCAACCCATCTTGCAATGACATCACCAGGAAGCAGCCATTCTATTATGATTAAAACATAGCTTTGGGTCTAAATGCAGGCTACTGAATAAAAGCTGAGGGATCTACAGCACAAATATTTGATATCAACTGGGATCAGAGGAATGGACCATTGTGTTGGGCTGAACATGACTAGTTCCCACGAATGTTTTGTATATGAACAGTAGGAACATTGGGAGAAATGGAGGAAGTGAAATTTCTATCAAGGAGAGAGCTTTTTGAAAATAAAGCTAAGTTCAGAATCTAGAAGGAGGCTGGGTAGAGAGATGAAAGAGACAGATAGGGCCCAGATTAATGCTCTATGAACCCTGAGTCTGGCCAGGCCTGAAGCACTGTTCAACTTCTGCTGAACATGAGTACATTTTGTCCCCGACATGCTAAAGCCAGTTTCACTGACTTTCTGCCCGCTGCAGTGGGAAGAATGCTGACTGATGTAGCAGAGAATCAAACCAAAGCAAGAGGGAGATTTGAGTCTGTTACCATGGTGACCACGGCAGGGTCAAGTGAAGAAAGCTTTGCAGAAGATAGGGGCTGTGGGGACTTTGTTCAGCAGCTTGGTACAGCAGCAGATGGCAGACTGGCCGGGGGTGAGCTCAGGTTTGGGACAAATGGATCAGGATTTTACTAACCGCTTATCTGATTACTTCTTCCATAAACCCGAGGACACTGAACATTATGAGTCTCATCTTTCCTGTCTCTGGAATAGGGAAAACGTGTTTACCTGGCAAGTAGGGCGGTGTACAGGGACTTCCCAGCAGAGGATGCTTTCTGAATAGCTGAACCTTCCTGGCACCAGTGCAATAGGGCATCAAAGGTGCTGCAATATAAAATATCTACATTTATTGCTAGCATTCAAAACCTTTTAATTTCATCTCCTTTCTTACTATTAATCTTGATGCCATTGAGATGGTAATGGCTGCCATTGCTTGAATGCGCACTTCATACACACACATGTTTGAATTGTTTTGCAAGGCTCCAGAATTTGTGTTCATGCATGTGAAGGCTGAGAGTTCACACTAGCTGTCTTTCTCCATGGCTTTCCACTAAACTTACAGAGGCAAGGTCTTTCTCTGAAACTGAAGCTTGCTGCTTCCAGCTAATCTACCTAGCTGTCTTGCCCCAGGAGCCTCCTGTCTCTGTCTCCAGAGTGTGTTGGAATTACAGGTGACTGCATGTCTTTTACAGCGTTTGGGGGATCTGAATTTCTGTTCTCATGCCTGTGGAGCAAGTGCTTTCTCCACAGAGTCATCTTCCCAGCCCAACTTTTATTCTTTATAAATCAATCAGTCTCATTTATTGTGTTAGAGCAACAGAAATAAACTAAGATACACAATGTTGCTGGTCACAGGCATGAATTTAGAGACTTAGACAGACAAAATTCACACTGAAGAATCCCTAATAGGATTGTTTACTATGAGAATTTTTCTTTCTCAGAAAAATTATGAAAGGCATACTATTGTTTTGAACTTCAAACCACAGTTATTTGTGTAACTGAGGAATTTGCCAAGTGTCTCAATAGGTTAGGGTGGGGACAGTTCAGCCAATGTCCCACCTGAGGATGCCCCCATTTGCAATCTGTCCCAGGATATGGGTAGGAAAATGTTCCTGGACTTCACCGAGGCTGGTTCCAAACCCAGACTTCAAAAGGAGCTGGGATTAAATAAAAGACACACACACTTACAGACTTATGGAGCTAGGGGCTAAGAGTCATGTGAACTGGGCTTTTCTTCTTATTCCACTGTCATCACTGTGTGAGGCAATGAGCCCCACTTCATAAGAAGCATTTGGGAGACTCAGGAGAAATCTAAGCAGTCAATTTTACAACCTTGGAAAGTTGGGTGTCAGCCTAGAAAAAAGGCAAAATGGCTGGCATGCTGATTTAGCACAAAATGGAATTTTTATATTCCTAATTGCATTTCTCTGCCTCCTGAATTTCTCATTAGCTAAGTTCATGCAGGATATACAATTTTGCTGGTGCCCACTATTGCACCAAACCATATCCTAGGGCTCAAGATCCCCTCTATTTATCTGGTATGTGGGCTCAATCACAAAGCACACTGCCTAAAACTTTTCAACCCTGGGGATAAACTAAGCATGCTTAGACTAGCAGGTACCAGCTGCCAGCTAGGGAAGACAGGAATCAGGTGTCTCCTGCTTTCTCTGTGACTTTCTGGTGAGTTTCAAAAAGGCACCTCATGCGGCAGAAGTAACACACATTATGTTCACAAGTGTGTATGTGTGCACAAACACACACACAAACAAAACAAAACAAAAAAGTTCACAGCCACTGAATTCTTTCATCTGAAAGTGTCAGTGTCATATCTGTGGTTCCCAAGTAGAACTAATCAAGATTTAAAAAAACCCAAACAAACATATATTTGCCATGTATATGTGTATGTATGTGTGTCATGGCATGTATGAAGATTAATCTCGGTTGTCAACTTAATTACATCAAGAATCAACTAACAAGTAGCTGGGAGATCTGTGAGGGATTTTCTTGGTTGGCTCATTTGAGATGGAAAGACCCTACATTTGAGAAGGAAGAAGGAAGCTTTTGCTTGCCCTCACTCTTGCTGGCAGATTCACCTACCCTGCTGCCGAGGCCTTCCTTCGCTGGGGTTAGAATCTATGTCTTCAGATTCCAGAGTCGACTGAAAAGCAACAGCTGTCTGGGATTCTCTGGGACTCCAGCAGCGGATTAGGAAACCAAGACATCCAATGTCTAGGACTACAGTGCTGTGAAACCTTTGGCTTTCCATCAGGACAGAGCCATGGCTAGATACTCAGATGATAGTCTGTATTCTCGAATGGATCCTCATTGTGTGCTCGTTAGTATCTATTCCCTCAGTCTTTTCCTTTAGAGAACCTTCACTAACACAGCATGTATGTGGAGGTCGGACATGACTTCTGGGAGGCAGTTCTCATCTCCTGCTTTGTGGGCTTCAGGTATTAGATTCAGGTTGTCAGGCTTGGGCACTAGGCACCTTTACCCACTGAGAAATCTTACCATCTTAAGACTGATATTTTAAAAATATCCTCTAGTTACATATTTAGTTAAAAGTTTTTAAAATTTATACTGAACCTGCCACTTATATAGTGCTTGATAGGAGAGGCCCTATCTCTGTGCACAAATCAGGCAGTCTTGGGAAAGAAGACAGGTGGGCCATGAGAATAATAACACACAGCAATGCCTGCCTTACTACAAAGGCTTTCTCAGCTTCCAGATGTGTGTCTGCATTATATTCTGGGGATGCAAAATAAATAACATGGTGTCTGACCCTAAGAAGCTTGTCGTTTAAGCTGCATAGATGGAGGTAATGCCAACTATGCATGTAATTTTTTTCTAGAAGTCACATTAAAAGAAAGAATGGAAAGTAATTTTTACTTTAATTTACCCAATATATCTGAAATATTATAATTTCAATATGTAATCAATATAATAATGATTCTGTTACTTTATACTTTCTGCACATTATGTAGTCACAGGTATCTTTGATTCATGACACATCTCTTCTGTATATGGCTGGTAGCTACCATATGAGAAAGAGCATGGTCACAAGGAAGAGAAGTTCAGAAATACATCACTTTGCAGCCATCTCCTGAGAACTCACTGGGTGGGATACATGGGAAAGAAAGGGATGGAGCAATGGGGGAAGAGGGGCAGGGGGTGTGCTGGGAGACCCTGCCTGACCTGAAAATGGACTCAGGGCATTGAACAACCTAAACAGGGACCAGGAACAGCTTAGAAACCAGGAAAGCATACACTTAAAAAGTAAAAAGTCGGAGCTAGAAAAGATGGCTCAGGGGTTAAGAGGATGCACTGCTCTTCCAGAGTTCAGTTCCCAGCATCCGTGTCAGTCAGCTCACAACCATCTGTGACTCAGGCTCCAATGCCTCTGGCCTCTATGGCCTCCTGCATTCCTATGCATATACCTACCTACCCCAACATATAATTAAAAATAAAATAATAAATCACTTTTCAATATAAAATAAGTCTTAATAGGTAGAACAACTGAAGTAGAAGAGAAAGTAGAGAGAAAGAGCTGGAAACTTTCTCTTCAACTGTGAACTATGGTTATGCAAGCATGAAATCCCTATACTTGGGAGCTAGAAAATGGAGGATCAGTTTAGGGATAGCCTTGGATACAGTGTGAGTTCAAGACTGTCTTGGGTTGTGTGAGACTGTGCCTTAAAAATCAAACAAAAAATGAGCTTGGCATTGTACCAGAAAAACAAGCCAGTTTCCGAGATGGTGCCCACTTTGTAGTGGGCAGGGTGGGTTTTGGTCACAGATGGACCGTATCCTCTTCAGCTAATCTTATCTTTCCACACTTTCCCAAAATATGTTTGTTTGATCTGATTGAAGAGTGTGACACTGAGATTCTATTCAGAAGCATCAAAGAGTACCCAAGTCTTCCTAGGAGCATGTTAGATTCACTTCCTGGAAGTTTCTCTTCCTGGGAAACTAATACCAGATAATCACTGCCATGGAAAGAGTATTTGTGCCTGCCATCCAGGGAAGGCACACCCTGAATACTCAGCAAGACTCTAGGCTGAACTAAGCACCCAGCTACTGTGAGATCTTGGACAAGTCACCTCTCCTCTGTGGCCTTTCTCCTCTGTGAAAGCAGGGATAACAGTGACAGAAATGTATCAAACTGGAACAAACCCGCTCTCAGCAAACAGCAACATAGTGTCCTGGTCCCCAAGCTCCAGGACACATGGAACCTGACCACTTGGACCTCCCAATCTCCCCAAGTGCCTCCTTGCTGAAGCTGAAAGATAACTGATTTCAGATATTACAAATCCGAGTCTCCCTAATTCTGTTGCTGGTCCTTTAAGAAACACAATATCCACAACAAGGGTCTGTTTAGAACAAGTCCTGGGAACTGGTTGAGCCTGTCTAGTGAGAATCTGAAGGCACTTTCAGCTTGGGCTAGCCTCTCCCTATCTGCCTGTTCCTTCCAGGGCAGCTGCTCCTACAAGCCAAGGGTGAAGAGGGGTCACAGGAGAAGTCTGAACCAGCTGAAGCTGCCTGGGACAGCTCAGTGGATCCTGGATCCTCGCCTTGGCCAGGCTCACTGAGGCTTTAATAATGCAATAAAACCCAGCTTTTAAAGCACACAAAGGCTTTTGGAAAGCAAGAGATAAAAGAGACTTTGTTCTGCTCCCTCTGGGAACAGTATATATCCATAGGTGTTCCCACAGACACTGGTCCCTTGGCTGTGCTGGTTTCTGCCCCACCCCACCCCATCTTGCTGTTAACTGGGAGCTATGAATGACTTAGAATGAAATCAATATCCAGAAGGTGTACTTTCAAAAGCACACATTGGCAAGGGTAGATTGGAGAGCTTTCTTCTATGTTCCTTTCTTCCTTCAGACTGTGGGATCATTGGCTCTGCAGGGAGCAGTGTCCACTTCATCAGAAAGTCATTATGGGCTGGGACCCATGATGCAGTCAGAGTGTGGGTGGCTGCAGAGACAAAGCCATCTTTAAAGCCTCCTCTTCCCTTTGCTCTGTCCAACCCACTGAAAACTGAAGGAGCCTGCCCCAGCGTCTTGAAACTGTTTCCAGGCAGTCAAGGAGCTGCAGCATTTCCCACCACAGCCTGCCTGGTTGATGTCTTTGGCTTTTTCCTAGCTACCTTCTAGGCATTCTGGGTGGGATCCTCCCTCAGTCATCTTGTCATGTAATTCTGCTTCCTCCCCACCATGGGCTGTGTTCACATCTTAGTCATATGTGTTCAGCCTGTCAATGTTGGCTGTGGAGAAGCTTGCTACTATTGAAATGAAATATCTTCCACACCTTTAAGATTTCATGCATCAGATGGACAGTATTGTCTTCCTGTTCTAAACTGCTGAGGTTTCCTATAGCCTATGGTATCAAGCCTACAGTCTTGATGCTGTTACTCAGTTTTATTTATTGACCTTGCTCTATATCCACTCATTTATGTGTCAAATAAAAGTTTGACCTATTATTAATAAAAACCCAACACATGACAGCCATTTTTATCTCTTACTGTAAGAAGTCCTTCTTCTAGCCTGCCATCTCTGCTGGCACCATCCAGGCTGACCAGGACTTCTGGAATGTGGTTCTCTTTAGCTCTGGACTGTCAATCAGTCCCCAGGAAAAGAGGAGTAAGGTGTGGCCGTCAGACTATATGCAGGTTTAGACTGCAGCTGGCAAGACATCAAGATCCAGGCAGACACAGTGCAAGATGCCTGCCTCGAGGCTCTTGTTCTTTTCCTTATGAATGGCCCTTGCTGAGTGTCTGCTTCTCTCCCTCCAGCTTACTCCATTTCTCCACAGTTTCTGCTTCTGACAACATTGGCTCCTGTGGCTTCAGCTAGCCTTATAGACACTCTGGTTCCGCAGAAGAAACCTGCTCTAAGGTTTTGAGCATATGCCCATGCTGTGAGTCCTCATTTTGATTTCCCAAAGAGAATTTGATTCACATAGCTCCTCTTTTAATGCTGGTCCAAGTCATGGGCCTCAGGTTACCCACGAGTGAACCATGCCCCTTGGCTTAGTCATTTAACTGTAGCTGCTTACGATGGCCAAGGTTCATCTGTGGGGAAGCTTTGTCTCCACATGGCAGCCTTGGTATGTACATTCTGTTACAGAGGCTTCTAGAGCCTGATGGGGATCTGCATGTCTCTTCTCATTTGTTTGCTACTCACAGTATCATATTCTGCTCATGTTGGATTTGTCTTTTTAAACCTAGATATCCACCCAACAGATGCACAAATTACAACCCAGAAGCACAAAATGCAAGGGAATGCAACCCATTCAATTACTGAGCCCAAAGATACTGAAATAGATAAACAGATTCAGATAAAGAATTCCAAAGCTTCCTCATGAAAATGAACAATGACTCAAAGAGGAAACAAACAAGCGAATGAATAAAACAAGAAAATATATTAAGGACCTGGAAAAGAAAGCTCACTACATAGGTGACAAAGTCAGCAAAGAAAAAAAGAGTTTGAACAAAAAAGTTGGGAGGCTGGAGAGATGGCTCAGCGGTTTCGAACACTGACTGTTCTTCCCTAGGACCTGAGTTCGACTCCCAGCATCCTCATGGCAGCTAACAACTGTCTGCAATTCTAAGATCTGACAGCCTTACGCAGTTATACATGCAGGTAAAACACCAATTCACATAAAATAAAAATAAATATTTAAAAAAGATGGAAGAAAAAAATGTTGGAAGTGGAAAAATGCAATGATTCAAATAAAGAGGAGGAAATGGCTGGTGACAGTGGCCAATCAATCACCAATGGAGTGAACCAGAATGAGTACTAAAGCTGAAAGGCAAGGTCAAGAGATATACTACATCTATAAACAGCAGACAGAGTAAGTCTTACCCTAAACACCCAGGGGAGTGAGAAAGAACAGCTCTAGAAAGTCATAGGTCAGAAAGAGCTGAGATGAAACTAACGGTACAAAAGATCAAGAAAGCTACAGTAGAAAGTTCTCCAAATCTGGAGAAAGAAATGGACATCCAAGAACAGGAGCCATTGAGCATGACCCAAGGGGAACATTTTCCATGGTACATTATAGTGGGTGACAAAAATCACAAAACAAAGAAGCAGAATTAAGAGATGAAAAATAAAATGCTAACTCACTTGTCAGGAAAAATACATCGAATGACATCAGACCTCTCAGGGGAACCCTGAGAGCCAAAAAAGCATAGGGCAGTGTTTCAAATAAATAAATGCCAACCAGAATGGCCATGTCCAGTGAATTTAGCCTAAATTTGCAGAGAAAAAAAAAAAAGGCATCAAGACAAGTACAAGCTAAAGAAACTCGTGATCACTAGGTCATGCAGAAGTTGCTTAAGGACCCTAAACACAAAGAAGCAAAGAGTCTCAGACACAAGAGCACAGGAGAGAATGCATTTCATGAGATGAATAAATGCACAAAGGAAAAATGTTAGTCCTGCCTCACTCAGTAAGCCAGCAAGCCCTGTCCTCCAGTTTCTATTGCTGCACTGAAACACTGTGACCAAGAAACATGTTGGAGCGGGGGAAGGGTTTGTTTGGCTTACATTTCCACTGTTCATCCCTGAAGGAGCAGGAGCTGAAACAGGGCAGGATCCTGGAGGCAGGAGCTGATACAGAGGCCATGAAGGGATGCTGCTTACTGGCTTTCTACCCATGGCTTAATCAGCTTGCTTTCTTATAGAGCCCAGGACCATCTGTCCCAGGGTTGCACCACCCACTATGATGGGCCTTCTTCCATCAATCACTAATTAAGAAAATGTCCTACAAGTTTGCCTATAGCCCAAGCTTATGGGGTGATTTTTGTTAATTGGGGTACCTTTCTCTTGGCGTGTGTCAAGTTGACATAAAACTCTCCAGCACACACCCTCTCTTATTCAGAGTTTCTATTGCTGCAACCAAACACCATGATCAAAAAGCAGCTTGGGAAGAATAGGGTTTGTCTGGTTCACACTTCAGCACTGCTGTTCATCACTGAAGGAATCAGGACAGGAGCTCAAACAGGGCGGGATCCTGGAGGCAGGAGCTGATGCAGAGGCCATGGAGGAGTGCTGCTTACCGGCTTGCGCATCATGGCTTGCTTACCCTGCTTTCCCCTAGATCATCAGCTCAGGAATGGCACCACCCACCCCAGTTGAACACTAATTGAGAAAATGCATTACAGCTGGATCTCATGGAGGCGTTTCCTCAACTGAGGCTCCTTCCTCTCTGCTGACTCCGGCTTCTGTCAAGTTGACATAAAACCAGATAGTGTACAAACAAACCAACGGCAACAATAATGCAACTGTCATCAAACCTCAACTACCAACGAGTTTACAGGAATCAGCAAATGTCTTCCAATACAAATTCTAAATGTAAGTGATGTTAGCATTTAAATTAAAAGATGCAGAGACGGCTTGTTAAATCTATATTTAAAAACTTGTGGTGGTTGGAATGAGAGATGGCCTCCATAGTCCTGGGCATTTGAATACTTGATGTCTAATTGGTAGTGCTATTTGGGGAGGTATGGGTGGTGCACAGCCTTGCTGGAGGAAATGTGTCACTGGGGGTGGATTTGAAATGAAAATCCTGCAACCATTTCCAGTTTTCTCTCTCTGCTTTGTGCTTGTGGCTGAGATGTGAGCTCAGCATATCTGCTGCTTGCTACCGCACCTCCACGTTGCCATTCCAGACTGTTATCCTCCTGGGACCAGAAACCCAAGGAAACTCAGTTTTCTATTAATTGTCTTAGTCGTGGTGATTTATCTTATATATATATATATATATATATATATATATATATATAATATATATTACGTTTGTGTGTGTGTGTACTCATATATTGTTTTAGTTAGGGTTTCTATTGCTGTGAAGCGACACCATAATCACAGCAACTCTTATAAAGAAAAATATTAAATTAGAGCTGGCTTACCATTTCAGAGGCTTAGTCCATTATCATCCTGGTGGGACATGGTGGCACTGAGGCAGACATGGTGCTGGAGAAGGAGCTGAGAGTAGACAAGGAGCCACATCTTGATCCCACAGGCAATAGGAAGAGGTCTGACTCACCAGGCATGGCTTGGACACATATGAGACCTCAAAGTCCGCCTCCACAGTGACACACTTCCTCCAATAAGGCCATGCAACATGAGGAACTGCATTAAAGGGTTGCAGCATTAGGAAGGTTGAGAACCACTGAAATAGGAAAGTTAGCTATTTTCTATATGAAAGCAGGGAGGAGGGAGGATTCCTTGGGGGAGAAAGAGGAGCGGACAGAGCAGTAGCTGGGATAAGACAGGGTGAGGTGACTATGAACAAAGAACTATGATATTCGCAAATGAAAATATTATAAAGGAACTCATTATTTTGCATGATTACTGAAAGTTAAAAAAAGAAAAACCCATAATGGTTTTGAGTTAGGTATTAATGGACTGACACTCACAAAATACTATCCAACAACCATAGGAAACATAATTCTGTCAAGTCCACAGGCTAGACCACATGTCCTGCTCCAAATTTTGCCTCAATATACTTACAAAAGAGAGAAGGCATCAAAGATCATTCCTCTGATTATAATGGAATGAACTGAAAGTCTGTAACAGAGGGAATCTTGGGAAATTCATAAATATGCTGAGGTTGAACAACACATTCCTAGTTATCCAGTGGGTAAAAAGAGAATTCAGAAAGGATGTCAGAAAATAACCCACAGATAAATGAAAACAAAAAGCGTGATATTCTGAACCTTGTGGATGTAACCAAAGAAGCCTGGAGGTGATCCTTAAATCTGTAAAGCACATACAACAAAGATGAAAAAAAGCTCAACTGGGTAACAGGAAGGGCTGGCAAGATGGCTCTGTAGGGAAAAGGTGCTTACCACCAAGTCTGACAGCCCAAGTTCAATTCCTGGGACCCACATGGTGGAAGGAAAGAATTGGCTCCTACCAATCACCTTCCAACCTCCACGACTGAGTTACATACACACTGTTGGAGCGGGGTAGAAGTGGAAAAGCACAATGGGAAGTCAGAGCTGAAATGGATGCTCTGTTTTACTACTTCCTTGTCCCTGAGTGGGTGACCTTGCTCCTCTGAACCTCAGGTTTCTGAGAACACAAATAACCTTAGCCCCAGCCCTGTCCTCAGGTCATGGCAGCAATCAGCAAGTAAAAGTGGATGTTACTAAACTAAGGCAATGTAAATGTCAGTCTTCACAACCTGGGTCTCCTGTAGCTTAATGGCAGGAGAGACAGGCTGTGGGATGAGAATAGTGACATTGTTCCAAGGTGATTTCACACACAAAATCAGAGCTGTTGTCTCATTGTGGTTGCTGCTTTAGCTGTCTGGGAAGGAGGGAGCTGTCTCTGCAACCCAATAGATTACCGCTGCTTGTGTTTGTTTATGTTACCTTCTTTTTAAGGATTTTTACTTGAGTAGTCCATTGTTCTGGTTTTATGCTTTTGTTTATTTAGGTGTGTGCAAAGACACATCATACCAGGCTTTAGACAAACATCAATAGTTGAGGATTAAAATCTTACACAACCTAATGGCCCTGACTCTCCTCTTAGAAATGTCACAACATGGAAATGGGCTGATGTTGCCAGACCTGGATGTGAATTTCACTTTTGCCACTTGCTTGGCATGAGACTGAGCATGCCCCATCACATCTCTGAGCCTGTTTCTTCATGTGTAAAACAGACTTCTGACTTTATTGAGGTTTTGGGAGGCTAAAAAGAGACTGGTCTAAGATCATGTTGCAGCACATAGTAAGAAGTTAATAAAGCTAACTCTTGCCATTAGTCTTGGCAATGGGTGAAGCAGGTTAGATTCCCAACAGGGAACCTGAGGGTGGTGGAGCTGGCTGCCACAGACTGAGAGGAGAAAAATATCCTAACAGCTCTCAGGCTCTCACCTGCACGAAGCGTTTCCCTTGATCTTCACAAGTCTGAAGCAAGTTTCAATTCATATTTATACAGGATAAAGCAGGCTCAGAGAGATTATATAACATGTGAGATCCACATTGAAATCTAGATCTGACTGGTTTTCACATCAGGGTGCTCATTTTATTTATGCTGTCCCAGCCATTGTGTTCTGGTGATTTTGAATCTCCTTTCCTGCCAGCCTGTCTTATATCAGGCCCATAAAAAATAGGCCCTTCCTTTACCAAGTGACTTTTTCTGTCAAACCCAACTCCTCTTCTGCCTCAGCCACCTTCCACCTTCAAGCTTCACAGTCTGAGGCCAAGGTTGAATTTTCCTGTGATGGAACATTGCAGAAGTGACCTCAGGATTGCATGTGGTTGGACCAGGTGAAGAGCCTCCCGCCCTTACACAGCTTTCAGTCATCAGTTCAAATGTCCCCTGTCACTTTGAGTTCTCCTGCAAGATGAGCCATTTTCTTTCTCATTGCCTTTTCCCTATCATTAAGACCTTCTATGTAGTTACCACGATTTCCAAACCGCCGCTTTATTTGTCCACCTGTCTTCCAGGGTTAACTTCTGTTTTCCCCATCTCAAAATTCCCAGCCTCAACTAATACTTTTGTAGAGGTCCGGAGAGATAGCTCAGCAGTTACAATGCTTTAGCAAAAGTCTTGAGTTTGTTAGCAAAAGTCTTGAGTTTGATTCGCAGCACCCACATGGAGGCTTATAACTTTTCATAACTCCAGTTTCAGAGAACCTGATGCTTTCTTCCCCTCAATGAGAAAGTCAAATTCAGAATGCAGGAATATGCCAGAGATTGGAAATTAATCCTACTGAAATACTGTTTTTCATTTCCTTTCTGTCCTAGTCAGAATTTCTATTTCTGGGACAAAAAAAAAAAAAAAAATACATGACCAAAAGTAACATGAGGGGGGGCTCGATTTCATCTTACACTTGGATAACATCCCATCAATGAGATAACTCAGAGTAGGACCTTGAGGCAGGAGCTGATGCAGAGGCTGTGGAGGAGTGCTGCTTACTGGCTTGCTCCTCATGGCTTGCTCAGCCTGCTTTCTTGCCTACCCCAGGACCACCAGCCCAGGGGTGGCAGCACCCACAGTGAGTTAAACCCACTTACTCACTAATCTCCCCCCCCCCATCAAAAGCCCATAGGTGCCTCTACAGGCTAATCTGAATATGATGGAGGCACTCATCTTCTCAATTGAATCTGGCCTGTAAAAAGCTGACAAACAAATCCTCACTAAGACCTTTATTTATTTGCAGTGCTGAGGATCAAACTCAGGGTCTCTACCATGTTAGCTAAGCTCTCTGTCACTGAGTTTCACTCTGGCAAAAGAACTTAAAAATTTAATGAACTAAATATGGGTAAAGGATGGGTAAAGGAGTATATTGCTATTTATGAACAAGTTAAATAATATGGGTCTAATGACTACCCCTAGCCAAGGGACTTGATAAATGTTAAAGTATTGCTTCTAATGATATTGAGGAGGCTTTTAAGGGCTTACATTAAGGGTTGACATGGTCATATTCAGTTTAAAAGCATGAGGGAGGACAGGTCCAGGGAAAGGCTCCTGGAGGGTAGAGCCACTGGGCTCTGTCTCAGGACTCTGGGTGAATGAGGACCATGGAAGGGACCAGGGGCATAGGAAAGAGACTCGTGAGGAGAATGAAGTGCAGGAGAGAGAACCCTGCTTCTCTGGCGGGTGGAGGAGGGCTCTGTAGAAAAGGCTGAGTGAGGTGAGCAGCCAGGAAGAACGGCTAAGAACATTCTTTTTGTTCTTCACAGGTGGCTTGGTTGAGATCACAAGGATGAGGAAGCCACACTTCACTTCTGTGACTCACACATTTCCTTCTGAATGTTGGCTCTGTGCTTCATAATTTCTCTATAGAACCTGGATTTCTTTATATTTTTGGTATTGCCCTCTTTCCTGATTTTTTTTTTTAGATTTTTTCTTCTTATCCCCTCATGCACCAAAGGACATTGGCAATGCCTAAGAGCCTTTTGTGAGGGAAGTCTGAGTATCTCCCCTGATGCAGGACTTCGGAAACCAAGGCCTGTTCCCCGGTGGCCGTTTTGAAGCTGGCAGGCTCTGTGCCTGGGACTCTATGGCCAGATGGTCACTGTTTGCTTTTCCTATTGCTCCCTTCAGTCTAAAAAACTTAACAATTAGAAGTGATAACACAGTTCTTAACAGGGGACCCTCAAAACTCACTCTGGATGTATTTGGCAGTGTCTACCAGTGCCTGGCCTATGTGTGGCCTTTGACCTGGTGACCCCACTCCTAGAGATAGGCCTGAGGAAACATGTACAGGACACATACTTACCAAAAATCAGTTCTTGCAGTTGCATTATTGCTAATAAATTATTGATAAGGAAATATGTAAATTGAAGACAGCACAAATACTCCATGGTTATTGAATAGGTAGAGTAGGATATAGTCACATAATGGGCTATTATCCAACAATGGGAATGAACCTTCTTCAACTACACACCAATGTAATGTTCAATGGGAGAAGCCACAGTCAATGGCATGCTTACTACATGAATCCTGCTTACACAAAACGATGAGAAGTGTTACATGGGGTTCTTCCCATATACTGCCTATTTATCTGGCTTCTTCTTCCCTGAGTGTGTTCTGCTCATGAACATTCAACATTCAACAAATGGCATTACATTCATGTTTGATTTATGGTATTTTTTTTAGGTTGAGGCAAGTCTATATTTTTATTGGGCTATTGAAGATATTTGCTGCCATCAAGCAAAACCTGTGAGTTTCACCTGTGAATACTACTTTAGGCAAGGCTGGCAGCAGTGCCAACTGATCCTGATTCTCACCAGGGTATGGAGCACACCTGTGCAAGTCAGTGCTTACCGAGGGTTAGCCATGGGCATGGTCTGTCGCAGGTGCTGGCAGGAAAGGTGCCTTGACTGCTGGGAATTTAAAACAATCATAAAATGGCCTGGAAGTCCATTGCTTTTTTTGTTATTACTCTGTACTAGAAATCCTTGATAGTATCAGAGGCAAAGGAGTACCACCCTTCCCCAATACTAAACCTTAAACAATTACTAGGGGGCTGGAGAGATGGCTCAGCGGTTGAGAGCGCCGTCTGCTCTTCTAGAGGACCCGGGTTTGATTCCCAGCACCCACATGGCAGCTCACAGCTGTCCGTAGTTTCAGTTCCAGGCAAATAAATAAATAAAAGTGTTTAAAAAAAAAAAAAAAAAAAAACAATTACTAGGCTAAGTGGGACCTGCCTTCTGGCTCCTGGGACCTCTCTCATTCTGCTTTCAGTAGGCCAACAGTGGCCATGGGAGCCCTGACTTTAAAGATTTATGTATTGGGTTGAGAGCCACCGTTGGACCTTTTGCTACAAAATCTTATTTAAACTTTATAGTTGTGTGGGTTAAATTTATCATTTTGTGTGACAGGTGAGGAAACTGAGGGTCATGTAGATTAATGGACCTGTCTGAAGTCTCTCAGCTGGTGGAGAGTGAGGAAGACAGCGTGTCCAGCTCAGGGCCCACTGATCGCTACCATTCCTTGGTAATAACTGGCCCATGGACGGCCTATAACATAAGTTCACTGTGTGGAAGGGTAAAGAGGTGAAGACTTGAGCCGGGAGGGTGGGAGCATCTGCATGAATTTAGCCTCTTAGTAAATTTGCTTTAGGATTTCAACTCCTTATGGGCCTCTTTTCATCAGACCTTAAGCTGAGGCCTTTGGAAGACACACCTACCCTTTCTCTGCTGTCTGACATACACATCACCTACATCTCACAAGTATTTTAATATATTTTCTTCTTCTTTTTAAAAGTTTTCTCTTATACATTACATCTGGACTGCAGTTTCCCTTCCCACTACTCTTCCCACCTAGCCATTCCCATTCACTTCCCTTCTGTTCCCCTTCCAGAAAAGAGCAGGCCTCCCAGGGCTATGAACCGAACGAGGCATAACAAGTTACAATAAGACTAGTCCCAAACCCTCATATCATAGCTGGACGAAGCAAACCAGTAAGAGGAAAAGGGTCCCAAAGGCATGCAGAAGAGTCAGAGACAACCCCGACCCCCACATTCCCACTCTTAGGGGTCCCACAAGAACACCAAGCTACACGATCATAAAGAATATGCAGAGAGGACATGTAGGGTCTGTAATGTTGCTTCAGTCTCTGTGAGCCCCTCCAAGCCCTGCTTAGTTGATTCTGTAGGCTGTGTTCTCTGGCTCCTACAGGCCTTCCTCCTCTTCCTCTGCAGAGCACCCCTGGCTCTGCCTTGTGTCTGTTGTGTGTCTCTGCATCTTGCTGGTTAAGTGGGTTTTGTATTCTAGACACAAGAGGAAACTTGGGCTTGAGCCATGGTCAGGCAGCTGAACAAAGGCTCTGGGAGACCAGTGTTAGGGCTGCCTCCTGCTTCACAGCATAGCACTGACAACATCTGACATTTATGGGTGTCAGTTTTACGAAGTAGGAATGTAATAAAATGGGGTTTACTGGTGTATAACTCAGAGGCTGTGAAGGCCAATGCCTGTAGGAGCTGGGGCAAAAGACCCGACAAGCCTGGCCGCAGGAGAGTTGGCTCCTGATTGCAGCTGATGGGAGCAAGGTAAGGGCCGAGTCTCTACTTTCAAGTCCACATTGACATGTTATGCCTTTCTCTCCATCAGCAATTCTGAAATGCCTGTGACTTTCCAACAGATAGAAGTTTTTTCTGCAAACGCTGATGAAATATGGTCCAAAGTACAACATTTCAGCTCCTAGAAATCCCCTTCTGCCACTTATGAGGCTGACAAGGTTGTTGACAGCTCACTGCCTTTCAGGAGTATACCACCAAATGATTTCAGCCTGCAAAGAGTTAGTTCTGTAAAAAACGGCAAATGTGTGTGTTGTAATATTCCTTAATTATCCTTATTGAGGACATTCAGGGCAGGAAGTTAATCATTTAGCCAGTCAACAAACCCAGGAACATGGTGCTGCTCATTCTTGCTATCAACTGGGCCTTTCATCTTAGAAGGAAGGAGCAGCAGGTGTGGCTCGGTCTTTTACTCCTGGGTTTGCAGTCTCAGAAGGCGAGCCAGTGTAGGCAGATCCCAAGTTCAGAATCCTATCACCAAACAGTGCTCCCCAGGGATCCTCTGACTAGGTGGTATTTCTTACTCCTACTGGGTCCTCTCCTCTATATCCCTCCCAACCCTGTTCCCTTCTCTGTCTCATCCAGGCTTCTGCATAGACTCGGCCATACACACCTGTTTTCCTTCGGCTCCCATGAACGAACACTTGACATTCTTTGTGGCGGCACACCTCTTTTTGTACTTACCTTGTGCTTCTGGTATGGGCCCCTGGCTTCTGGTTTGTGTGTGTTCGTGGTTGTTTGGAGGTCATTTATGTTTATTTGCTTGAATGGAAGAACAAGGGCAATATGAGAACAGATGTGATCAAGAGGACTCTTGTTCCAGATGGAACCCTGGTGGCCTATTTGGATCATAAAACCAAAGTCATATGAGTTAAAGGCAGGGAGAGAGCAATGGATAGGTTAGAGGTCAGAGCTAACCAGAACAAACCGACGTTAAAGCTTGCATTCTATAAAGACCAGGAGCTTGCTGGGTGAATAAATGTGTAGAATGGAACTGTATGGATTTCAATCTCCGAACATGGGTCCCCTCACCCTTTCAGGGTGGAGCAAGTTCTCTGGTCCAGTACTGTAGCCTTGTTTGGGATGGATAGGTAACCCATGGTCCCCTTTCTCTTTCTCTGTCTCCCTCTTCCTCACCTTTGCCTTCAGGTCCTTGTATTTTAGGAGCAGAGATGGAGAAGTTATCCAGGGTTGGGTAGGAAGCAAGCATCGGCTCTCCTCTTCCTTGCCCAGGAAAGTCTTAAAATTAAGAGGAAGGCTTCTGGATATGGTCAAAGGGGGAAGAAAAGATGCTTAGTTTGTGGGCAGTCTGCTAGAACAGATAAAATGGGCATGAGAAAGAGAGGATCAAACCAGGAAGGGAGCTGGGAAAGATGAGAGAATGTCAGTGAAGAAGCTGGCCGGGGCAGACCCTGGGAGAGAGCGAGACAATTAACCAGCGAGGAGGAGCCGCCTTCCTCTCGAGAGTGAGGTCCAGACCTTGACTGGGCAGTGACAGAGGACCAGAAAAGTCTTTAAAGCTGAGCTTGATGACTCAGGGCTGTAATCCCAGCTCCTTGGGAGGCTGAAATCAGGAAGATCAAAGGTTCATGTCCTGCCTGGGCTGGACACCAAATTCAAGGCCTCACTCTTAGCAACTCAGTGAGAGTCTGTCTCAAAGCACCACACAAAGGCCACCAAGCTCCTAGCTCTCCTTCGGTTCTCCTAGTCCTGTCTTAACTTCTTCCCTCAGGAACACATTCTCTGAATCTGCTGTGCGTCTCTGTCTAGTTCATGTACCAGGACATCCCAGGAGGTTCCCACTGAACCCCCAAACACACTAGTGTCAATTGATGAGCTAGCCAGTCAGGAGGATTCAAGAAAGCCATTGCCATGTAAGTGACCCATGAAGTCCCATCCTTCTGTGCACAGGGCTCGTGGGCTTCCACCCCTTCTCCTTGCTCTGGAATATTCCCTTGATCAACTTTCTGCTTCTTCAACAGGAAAAGGGAAAAGCAGGGCTGGGAAGGAAGCTCATCCCTCATCCGGGGAGCATTTTCTGAGCATGCAGGAAGCCCTGGGCTCAATCCTCAGTATCACAGAGAAAGACAGAATGCTAATTAATCCTAGTCAACAAGGCCAACAATGGCTTAGTGGCCTGGGATGTCAGGCCTGGGAAGCTGAGGAACGCAGCCTGAGGCCTTAGCACGGTGCTGCCATAGAAAGACTGTGCACATTCTGTGAGAATTTTGTAACAATATTTCAGAAGGCTCCTACCAAGCCTTACATTCCATACAGAAGCATCACTAAGCCTTTAGATGTGCATAACTGTCTTCCATTTCCTGAAGACAACCCCTTTGTTAAGGGTTATGATATCGATGGTCCTGACTTGCACTAAGATGGTTCAAAGGGGATAGATACAGAGTAAGTTAGGTGGGGGGAAGGGCTGGTCTTCCTTGACACTCTTTGAGACACATACAATGGATTTTGTTTCTGCATTGCTCAGAAACTGGGAGTGTGCTTATTTGGCAGTTAATTTGAGGGGACTGCTGAACGAAGAAGAGATCTTCATCTTATTTATATATTGTCGACACCTTGATATATAATTTCTTGAGAAGAAGGAACATGGTCCATATAAGGAGGGGAAGATTCACGGCAGGGGGATCAAGATGGTGTGTGAGTCCACACCTGTGCTTGGGATGTTTGGCTTCTCAGACCTGCCCACTGAGTAGTTCCAATCACCACCAAGTTCTCATAGTCTTTGAGGACACTTGTATATGCAATTAGGAAGGAATTGGTCTCTGGTGTTTATGGATGCCCTTTGCCTGTATTGTGTTTCCTGGAAGGATGCAACTACATGTTTGAGTTACTAGAGAGGCACCCAGAGCTTGTGGGTGTTTGGAATTGTGCTTAGTGGTCTGTAGGAGTCTTATTATTGGTTGACAGCTGATATTTACAGGATGAAGGATGGGGACAGGGTGGAGGCAGCCCTGTCAAGTTCTTGGGAGACAGACAACTCTGTTTCTCTGTTTGGTGACAACTGACTCCTAGGAGATAGGATTACAGTGTCTTGGATCCTGAAACAGATAAGAAGCTAGAAACATAAAGAAATAAAATCCAGGTTATATTTCCTCAACGCTCCTTTTCATTAAACCTCTGTTCCTTGGAAGAAACACAGCAGATTCTCAGACCCTGAAGATAACGTTAATTGAATTCTACATGGTTGAGTGAGAGGTTCTTAATGAGATCTGTGGTTTGCGGGCCAGGGCCTAAGGCTTGGAGCAAGTGAGGTGAGCGAGAAGAGAAATAAGCTTCTTGGGTACAATTCTCACATGTGAAAATGTACTTGCCAACACTGCCCTAGAGAGTTCTAGGAATCACCACATTCTCTCAACATGAGAAAGAAATTCAATTTACTGATAGGTAGGAAACAGGAATGTGAGGTAATTTCAAAGTCTCAGGAGCAAAGATTCAACCAACAGGAGCATTTTAGGTCCTGAGCATGCTTCTGATAGCCCTGCCAGCATGGATTGTAACTGCCTGTAATTAAGTTTGTGTCTGGCTTTACCTTGGGGAACTAGAGGGTTTGGAGACTTCTGTCAGAATACCTTGGCCACACGGAGCTCCTGACTGGAAAAAAAAATGAGTAATTCACCATACTACAAACACCAAGGGCCACACCTCCACATTATTAAAAAAAAATCCTTTCCTCTTGGAAAACTTAGTGAATTTGTGACAAGGGCCACAGTTGGTCTTTCTGTGACCAGGGTGAGCCCAGGAGCTCATGCTTCAGATTGCTCAGCTCTGGCCCCAGCCAGTTATTCACAATTAGTCAACAGGGGACTAGGCCACAGCATGCAGGTGCAGAGCTTTTCACTATTGGAAATACACATAGAAACCTAGCAAGCTTGGGCCATGTGGGTTATAATGGAAAACTGCCATGTCTTATTTGAGTTTATTATGAAGATGACACTAAAAGTGTCATGTTTGTCTCAAAATGTCCCTTAAAGGTGCTTGTCTATGGATGGCCCCCAAGTTTTTTTGGGACACAGAGGGAAAAGAACAGCAAAAACACTCCCATAGTACAAACATTGCATTCTCGAGGACAGTTAGAAGGTAAACCATTGCTAATTGGTTACTATTGTTTATCCCAAAATATAAAAATGTTCACAGTGAGATGAGAAACCAGAAGCTCAGCTATGGAAAGAAAGCTAACCTAAGAACACAGGCTGGCTGCCTCAGTTTCCCTGGTCTGTTTCTGCCAGATGCTGTGAGTTCTGGACCTGATGACACCATTTCTATCTGTTGCTATTTGTTTTTATTGTTTGTTTATTTGTTTGTTTGAACTTGGAAGCCTCATTAAGTGGGACACTCTGCTCTGCCTAAGACACAGCATTTTCTGCAGGAAACTCCAGGTGGCCGTCTTAAAGGGGCCTCTTCATTTGATTTCTGCTGGATGTTTAGAATATTCAATTTAATGATATTTTGCTCCCCTTTATTCTGACTTGTTGTATACTTAATGACCTCACTCATTCAAAACCAAAAGTCTGGCTAT
Organism: Sigmodon hispidus; assembly: GCA_004025045.1. Classification (NCBI taxonomy): domain Eukaryota; kingdom Metazoa; phylum Chordata; class Mammalia; order Rodentia; family Cricetidae; genus Sigmodon; species Sigmodon hispidus. The sequence continues at coordinate 87,807 of PVIH01005833.1, forward strand.
CCTGGGTCATTCTCCAGGCTATACAACACACTTTGGTGATTCATACCAGTAATCCCAGCATTCAAAAGGCAGAGACAAGGAAAATTTCTGTGAATTTAAAACTATCTCAAGCTACATAGAAAAACCCTATCTCAAAACAAAATATAACAGAAAGTTCAGAGCCAACTAGATTTATCCACTGTCTTCAAGGTCATCATGGGTCACCTGGCTGAGCAGTAGCCTCCTGTGAGTCCAAACTGAGTTGCACAACAGTCTGCTATGAACTTGCCCCAGCCCTAGAGCTTCAGTTTAGGGTTAGAGCCATGTAGAGGCCAGACCTTTCCATTGTCCAGATCTGCATGTCTGACCTTCTCCCTGAACACCCGTCCAATGAGATATCTTCCTTCTTGCCTACACCAGGCTCTGTGCTGGATAGAATGTAATTCAATTTCCCACTGTGATAAACTGATCAAAAATGGCCAGCCCTACCACTGGTTTACAAATGAAGCTATGAAACACAGACTCAGTATCTGCTTAAGGTTCCAGTCTTACACACAGTGGAGCCACAATTCAAATCCGGGTCTTCAACCCTTGAATTCTTTCCCCTGGGCCAAGGTCCTGTACCTCTCTGTTACCAACAGAGAAAGAAGTCCATTCCTTCATTGAATTTTTATTGAGCATTTGGCCATGACAAATGCAGTAGTGTGGAACAGGGATTATCAAACTTCTTTGTATAAAGGACCAGGCAGTAAAGCTCTTGAGTTTTACAGCCTTATGGTCTGTCACAATGACTTACCTCTGCTATCATATTAGAAAAAAAAAAAAAGCCCTGGTGTGGACGGGTGAGATTGTGTTCTACTAAATTCTTATTTTACTGCAGTCTGTGGCCTGGATTTGGTTCACAAGCTGTACCCTGCTCTAAGTACTAGGGTTGTAATGATTAAAAATTAAAAATAAAAACAAGAGTGCACACTTTTTGTGGAGCTGACAGCGAGAAAAGGCAAATAATTGCATTCTTGACTGTCTTGGCTAATTTTATATCAACTTGACACAAGGTAAAGCCATCTGAGAGGTGGGAACTTCAACTGAGAGAAAAATGCCTCCATAATGTCCAGCTGCAAGGCATTTCCTTAGTTAGTGATTGATGGGGGAAGGCCCAGCCCATTGTGGGTGATGCCATCCCTGAGCATGCAGTCTTGGGTATAAGACAGCGGCTGAGCAAGCCATAATGAGCAAGTCAGTAAGCAGCACCCCGCCATGGCCTCTGCATCAGCTCCTGCCTCCAGGTTCCTGCCAGGCTGCAGTTCCTGTCCTGAAGTCATTCAGTGATGGACTATGGTTTGTTTTTTGGTCATGATGTTTATATTATAGCTATAGAAACCCTAACTAAGATGCTGGCCTCTTGTCACATGAAAATTGTTCTAAACTTGGAATTTGGGAGACATTATTGGTTATTTGAACTGTCCTCTCAAGGAAGTGCCTCCTCCCAGCTCCCCTCACTCTGAGTTAAGGGTCTGGAGTGAGCACTCATTGCCCCACCCCAGAGAGCTTGTCTTTGGTCACACAGACCTTCCCCTTTTGTCCCCGTCCTTCTTGGTCTACTTGTTCTAACTTCATCCCAAGAGTCCAGGACCTCAAACTAGTACCACAGAGACTTGTGAAAACAATTTCTTTGGCAACTCCAGCAATTCTGACTCAGTGGGAGGTCTGGGGTAAAGTCCAAGAATTTCCACTTCTAACAAGTTCCCAGGTGACGCTGACACTCCATTCCCTGGACCTTATCCTGAGAACCAGAGCATTCTGACAGCAAAGAATAATTCCTCTGCCGCAGCTCTTCAGGTCTCTGATCATCCATATCATATTCCTCTAAAGTCTTTTTCAGGCAAAGCCTGGACCAAAGGGTCAATTACTTTGTTTATGACGCATATGCCACTGTGGGACCCAGGGCAGCTTGGCTATATTGCTGCCATGACATGTGGGACCCAAAACAGCTTGGCCACACTGATGATATGACATTCTTGAGGAGCCAGCTAAAAGGTAGGCTTGAACCTCAGTTTACTGGTGAGTATCACCCAGTCCCCAGGAAAAGCCTGACACCTCCCAGGTAAAGATACCTAATTTTTTCAGAAGAAATACCTAATGTTCTAATCATTATAGACAGCACCAAGTGTCCTTTAGTCCAGAACACACCAATTTTTCTTTTATTAAAGACACCCTTGGACAAATGTCAGCCAAACAGGGTCTTTTTTTTTTTTAAAAAAAAAAAAAAACTTTATTTATTTATTTATTTATTTATTTATTTGCCTTGGTGTTTTGTCTGGAACTGGAACTACAGACAGTTGTTAGCTGCCATGTGGGTGCTGGGAATCGAGCCCGGGTCCTCTGGAAGAGCAGACGGTGCTCTTAACCGCTGAGCCATCTCTCCAGCCCCCCAAACAGGGTCTTAAGTCCTGCATATTCCCTTACCCCCAGCCTCTACCATTATAAAACCGCACCCTGCACAGGTTCTGGGCTTTCTGATCATATGGTTTCATCAAACACATGGAGAGACCAAGCTCAAGCTTTTTGAATAGAAGCTCTTTGCTTTTAAATACAGATCCTGACTCCTCAGTCCGGGCATACCACCACCACACTGCAGCAGAATCACTAGGGTACAGTATCTGTAGCTATGAAGATGATCACTTCAGCTTGAAAAACAGTGAAACTATTTCTCAGATCAGGGGATATGGCCCTGTGTAAGAGTTCTTGTCATGCAAGTATGAGACACTGAGTTCAAATCCCCAGACCACATGTAAGAAGTTGGGAGTGGTTGGGAAGGTACCTGTTGTTGGTTGTTATAATAGATCACAAGTACCTGTAGCTGGCAGATATGCGGGCCTAGGCAGGTGAGCGGCGCAGTGGTCAATGTGGGTGTGGGAGTCATGAAAAGAGACTCAGACTTTGCTCTTGACTTAATTATAATGAAGAAGAGAAGAGGGGTCGGGACACAGGCTCCTTGGCAAGGGGCGGGGAGAAGAAGAGGAGGAAGCGAAGGACAGGGATCTTAAAGACTGCTTGATGCCAAGGCACTGGGTAGGCCAGGGTATTGCTTATTGGCCGGGGCTCCAGGAAGTGGGTTGGAACACTAACACATGTAACCTGAGCACTGCTGGGGACAGAGACAGGAAGATCACTAAGGCTTACTGGCAACCCTCTTGGCTCCAGGTCCAATGAGGGACCCTGTCTCCAGAGAATAAGGCAGAGAGTGGTTGAGCAGGACACATGACTGCCTCCTTCAGCCTCTGAACGTGCACATAGATGTCTGCCCTTGCACACTCACATTTGCAGAGACTATATACACCCACCACAAAACACACACATACAGAGAGAGAGAGAGAGAGAGAGAGAGAGAGAGAGAGAGAGAGAGAGAGAGAGAGAGAGAGAGGCTGTCTTTTGAGAATGAGAGCTAGCTAATGTTGACTGTGTGGGAAAAAGCACCAAGAGAATCAGGGAGGCTGGAGGCTGGAGGATTCTGGTCCTCTTTCTGCTTGTGACCTTGTGCAAGTCTGGTGCCTGAGCTTTCCCATCCATAGCATGAAAGTGGTCACACTTCTTACAGCACAGTAAGGCTCAGATGTTCTCTAGCACATGGAGTCTTTTTCATGCACATCCCCATCTCAGCCTGGGACTAACCTCTGGGAGACACACAGGCCACACCACTCTCACCCACTGTACATGTATCCCTGTTTTCCCCTGAAGGCTTCTTGTATGCCTTACCTATATCTTCTCTGACTTATATCAACTGAATTCCTTTCCTTTCCTCTAGACCTATGAGCAGAGTACTGTTTGGGGTCCTCATGGAGCTGTTTGCAAACCAAGAGAAATAAACCAAACTGGTTTCTGCCCATGGCTCTTGGAGGCAATCCTCCTGGCTTTAAGACTCATGCAGGAACCAAGTTGAGCAGGCTCAGGACCACCTAAAATGCTTTGAAATTCACCCTCGACTTTGAGGTCTAGACCACAGCTAAAAGACAAGAGATCTGTGGTTCCTGGCACCTACTCTTGCAAAAGTTAAACTATCATCTACCTGCTTTGTCTGAGGCAGCTCAGCAGCCCTTGAGTTTAAGTAACAATCACACAGCTCACTGATAGCTCCTACCAAGTCCTCGTCAGCCCAGGAACACACAGCATCAATGCAGGTGACAGTGTGAAGTGGGTTGTGCTTTCTGTGAAAAGCAGCTGGTGATCATTTGCACAAAGGGAATCTAAGGAGTTGACTGGCAAAAAGGTGTGGGCTAAGGGGCAGGTCAGCTTCCTCCTCTCTCCCCAATCAAGAGGTTAAGTGTTAGGAACCTGAGCAGCCAGATTAAGGCAGGTGTAGGAAGTTCTAGGCTCATTGGAAATTAAGCCAGCAGAAAAGTAAGTATTGCTTAGATTATGGCAGACTTGGTGTGCAGTTTGTGTAACAGTTCTTTGCTCTTTCTGAGCTCCCTGTAATTATTTCTAGAAGAGGCAGTACATCACAGGTAAGTATCTCGGAGTGGTGTCACTCAGGCCAGCAGGAGTTTTTATCATGTACTCTCTCTCTGTGCCTTTGATAGGGTTTCTACATCTCTGAGTCTTTTTTTAAAACTATGTTAATAAGGACGATACTATCTTACCAGCTAGAACTGAGGATTAAGGGGGAATGATATGTGGTGATATATTTTATATTTAATAAGGTCAGCCTGGAATATCAGAAAACAGAATCACCCACAGTCAAGCCATGAGGGTCAGAGATGGCTCACACCTTTAGTCCCATCACTCTGGGAAAATAGAGATCTTTCCATATTTCTGTGAGTTCAAGGCCAAACAACCAAACAGGAGTAGCTCACACCTTTAATCCTAACTCTAGGATTATGATGCACAGTTGAACTGGAAGTGAGGCAACTGGGTGGGGAAGATATTTAAGGCAGGAGAAGCTGAGATTCGGGCATGCTCTTGAAGACAGCATTTACCCTGTTTCGCCTGAGAGGTTGACTAGATGAGAATTGACTGTGGTCTGTTTCCTTTCTCTAATATTCCAGTCTTTTTCCAATATGTGGCTCTGAGTTTTCATTATACACTAAATAGAATTTGTGCAATAGTGATATACATGACAGTGTTCAAAATACTGATGTTAATATTATATACACCAATTGTTACAAAATATTAAACCACTTGCTTAGCATGGATGATAAGTCTTCAATAAATGTCATATGATTAATTAGATGCTATAGGTACTGGGTTCCAATTATAGCTTGCAGAAAACCTGGCGAAGGGTGTAATATGTGGAATTCCTATTTCTATTCTTTACACTCTGGGTTATCTATAGTGTTTCTAGAAGCTTAGAGTCTAAAGATTTGTGTGAAATGTAGAGTTCTATGGTGAAGCCAGGCATGGTAGTGCCTTGAGGCAGAAGCAGGAGAATCTCTGTGAGTTCAGTACCAGCCTAGTCTATTTAGAGTTCCAAGTCAGCCAGGGATATACTGTGAGACCTTGCTTGTTTTAATAATGGTAATTCCTTGGAGAATGTTCATTCAGAGTCCACAGAGAGGAGTCACCCACCCAAGGCCACACAGTGAATTCACGGTAGATTTACGTTAGGCTCATCCTACTGGAATATCATGTGTGCTTTCCTGTGTCTCTCACCTGAGCTCCTGGCCTTGTTACTGAAACTGCTTTGGCTGTAGTGCTTAAACTGCTGTGACCTTCAGGCTGCAGAGGCCAAGGCCAAAACAGAGGCAGGAGGGAACTGAGGGAAGACTAGGAATAGTTTGGGGAGGGGAAGAGGCAGGTGTGCAGGCCTTTCACACACCTGAAGGACCAGATTCCTTGTCTGCTCAATCGCAAACTGTAGACCAAGCCCCACAGAGGAACCAAGCACCGTGGAATTGCCAGAACCACTTGAACCTTTCCCTGACTCTACTATTTTTGCACATTTGATGTTAAAGCTTTTGATTGTATCCTGGTCAGCTCTCCTTTCCAGTCTCTGCTAGGTCATTTTCTCTGCAAATCCAATTTGTACTCGATGATGATGATAGTGATGGTGGTGAGGGCAGGAGTGATGATGATGGAGATGATGATGGTGGTGATGATGATTGTGGTAATGATGGTGGTGATGGTGGTGAGGATGGTAGTAATGATGGAGGTGATGATGGTGATGATGTAGGAATGATGGAGGTGATGATGGTGGTGATGATGATTGTGATGATGATGGTGATGATGATGGAGGTGATGATAGTGGTGATGATGGTGATGATGATGGTGATGATGATTGTGATGATGATGGTGGTGATGATGGAGGTGATGATAGTGGTGATGATGGTGGTGATGATGATGATTGTGGTGATGATGGTGGCGATGATGACTGCATTGATGGTGGTGGTGATCGTGATGAGGGTGGTAGTGATGATGTTACTAGTGATGATGGTGGTGGTGAGCATGGTAGTAATGATGGAGGTGATGATGATGGTGGTGATGATGATTGTAGTGATCATGATGATGATTTGTACCTTGTAGGCAGATCACCAGGTAAACCTGTGATCTAGAAGTTTTAGACCCCTCAATTGTCAGTATTTTTTCATTACTTCTAACTCAATGTGATTTCTTCCCCCTACTCTCTTTTCCAGTGAAAAAGTAGGTCCTGAAGAATGAGAGCAAAGACCTTCTCTTTGTGACTCTCAGATGAGTCTTTGCCTGGTGAAGTGCCTGGCATACATCAAGAGTTTGGTACATGGATGGGTAAGATACAGAGCCTTTCCCTCTCCCCAGGCTTCACTACTTGTTAGGACGGCTGTGAAAGGATCTGGGGCCAGAAACCAGAACAGCCTGAGTGATCCAGAAAGGACGCTCCATATAAGACTGAGGTGTTTGGTGCTGGGATCAATCACTCCCAACTTCTAGCTGCTAGTGGATAAGCAGGGATATTCATTCACATCTAGCTTTATAAGTGGTTCGCTTTATGTGAGATTATTAGTCTCACTAGGTAACATATTACCTACAAGCCCAGGACTAAGGAGGCTGAGGCAGGAGGATGGTGAGTTTCTAGCCTGGGCAATACAGGGAGACCCTGTCTCAAAAAACAAACCAGACAGCAAACCTAAAACATTCAGAGTACCAGTATCCATCATAATAGAGTTTGGTGTGGCATGGAGTTTTGCTTGTTTGTCTTTAAATAATTTTGAAGAGGGAGTATGTCTCTAATATCCATCTGGCCAACTTTCATGAGAGCTTTTTGAATGATAATCCCTGTACTGGGAACTCATCACAAAGACAAAGCACAACACTGAGCTGTGCTAAGAAGAGCACTGATGTCTCCAAACTCATCAATTTAGGGTAACAAGGTACAGGGACAGAGATGCACAAGGATATAGACTGGGGGTGCAGGACAGGAGGGTGAAGAACAGTGGAAGCAGAGGGTCCAGGTAGCAAGTGCCAAGGCCTGGGAAGAGGGCCACAGTGGCAGGTGTGTGGGGAGCTGCCAGGTACTCAGTATTGCCAGGGCAGGAAGTGTGGAGATGAGTCAGGAAGCAGCCCGGAAGGAGGCTCAGGGGTATCCAAAGTAGATCTTGGAAAGCCACTAAACAGCAAAGTGTGCATTTGTTTATTAGTTTATAAAATCAATACAGGACAAAAGGAAGAAAGGAAGGGAAGGAGAGGGGAGGGAAGAAAAGGGAAGGGATGAGAAAGCCACAAATAACAAACTTCTCTCCTCGAATGCACATCTCCCTGTTCTAGAACCTTCTCCACAAAGGAACTGTAAAGCATTTCTACGTTCTTTCTAGGAAAGAAAAGTGTTATGTAGCAGAGTGTCTAGCTAGTTTTCTGTCAACTTGACACATGCTATAGTCATCTGAGAGGAGGGAGACTCAACAGAGAAAGATAAGATCAAGCTACAGGCAAGCCTGTGTAGCATTTTCTTAATTAGTAATTGATGGGGAGGATCCAGTCCGCTGTGGGGGTGGCTAGCCCAAGCTGGTGGTCCTGGATTCTATAAGAAAGCACGCTGAATTATGTCTGCCCCATGGGAAGCAGGCCAATAAGCAGCACAGATCAGCTCCTGCCCCCAGGCTTCTGCCCTGTTTGAGTTCCTGTCCTGACTCCTCCAGTGATGAACAGCTGTGGAAGTGTAAGCCAAATTAACCCTTTCCTCTCCAACTTGGTTTTGGTCATAGTGTTTTCTCATGGCAATAGTAACTCAAACTAAGACAAGATTTCTAATATTTGTGAGCATATTTATTTATTTTTGTTTATCCATGATTACATACAGTGTACATTGCCCTGAACTTGATACTGTAGAATTTAATTTAGTCTTGTGCATTGGAAATCATTTAAAATGAAAACACACAGATGTTTGACATTGGTCTTAATAGCTGTAGGGGTCCCTGTTGTATGAGCGCCCAGTGAATTATTTAAATTCTCCTGTCACTGGACAATCGGGATGTTTTCAGTTTTTGTTTATTACAAACACTACTTCAATGCACATTTTTTGTTCATGTATTTATTCAATAAATATTCACCAAGTGCCTTTCTGCCAGGTGCATTTCTAAACTGTACTGGAAACCTCTATTGCTCGTAGTGAGATGTCAGTAGCTGGAGTTCTGATTCAAGGGAATGTGTGCTTTTAATGTTGGGAGATTTTTCCAGAATGTTTGCTGAGATGACTACAAAAATCTCTACTCCTAATATGCATGGCTGATGATGTAACTTAATGGGAAGGTGTTTACCCAGCACATGCCAGGCCTTGTGTTCAAATCCCGGCACTAGAAATAAAAACACTACATGTAAATGGACGCTTTGCTCATCCTTGCTAGCACTGGGTATTAATCAGATTTGAGAACTTTCTCCAAGCTGGTAAGCAAGACCCATAGCCTTTCATTCCTGCTTTGACTGCTGATGTATGAACAATACTGGATACCTTTTCTTATTCATTAACCACTTGCATTTCTTGCCTGTAAGCTGCATGTTTGGGCTTTCCTACTAAATATTTGTCTTCCTACAGTGTTCTGTTTGCTCCTCATAAACCAAGGAAATTAGCCTTTTGTTATATTTTTTTTAAAATATCCTTTCTTGATAACTTCTTCTCTTTGACTATGTTTATGGTAGCTTTTTGCAATCTTTTCTTATAAAGATAATGTTCAAGTTGCATCTTGAAGGATAAGTAACTGTTAATATCTATGTGTGCCTCAGACATGCTGAGCAGGCTTCTAAGACTTAAACTGCGTACTAACTCATTTGATTTTTCCCAAAGCTCATTTAATTTTTCCAACAACTCCAGGAGGTAAAACTACAATTATCTCTATTTTAAGAGAAGAAACAAGCAGGTGATTAGGAAAATAACTTGTCAGGACCTCACAGCTGGTAGAGGCAGAAGCAGGAGTCACAACCACAAGGAACTCTTGCCAGGCAGTCTGGGAATAGTGGCAGAGGCATGGAGGGCCAGCTCTGGAACAGGCTGACACTGGGGAGAAAGGTAGAGAAAGCTGGTGAGGCCCAGGGCAAGGGTTCCTGGCTTTGAAAGGGATGTCCACATGGCCTTTCCTATTACATTTGGTGTTAGTTCCAGTGCATTCTGGCTGCTGTCTTTCTAGGGGCCTGGGTTCACCTCAGCTCATCCAGGTACCACACTGATCACTGAACTTGCCAAGTGCCTGTATTCCTCATCAGCAGGGTGGTTCTGGGAACCCTCCTTCCTCCTCACCCGCGCCCCCTCCCCACCATGCAGTATCCTAAGATGGATGTATTTTCTTCTAACAAGAGCTGAGATCCCACAGGAGGAGGGGGTGGAGGGCAGGGGAAACTCAGCTGGGGAACTGCCTCTGTGCTGGTGTCTGAAGTTCAAAGGGATTAACTTCAGCACCAGAAAACAAGCAAACAAATGAAAAAAACTCTTGGAAGAAGCAGAGGTAGAGCCCTGTGCACAGATGAAATTCCTAGGCAGGCAGGTCACCTCAGCCTCCGGAGGTGTTTTCTCTTCTTGCCTCTTTGGACCAATGGTGTGTGTGTGAATGTGTGTGTATGTGTGAATGTGTGTGTATGAATGTATGTTTGTGTATGAATGTGTGTGTGAATGTGTGTGTATGAGTGTGTGTGAATGTGTGTGTATGTGTGTGTGTATGTGAATGTGTGTGTATGTGAATGTGCGTGTGTGCATGATGTGTGTGTGTGAATGTGTGTGTGTGTGCATGATGTGTGTGTGAATGTGCGTGTGTGCATGATGTATGTGTGTGAATGTGTGTGTGTGCATGATGTGTGTATATGAATGTGTGAGTGTGTGTATGGGAATGTGCGTGTGTGCATGATGTGTGTGTGTGAATGTGTGTGTGTGTGCATGATGTGTGTGTGAATGTGTGAGTGTGTGTATGTGAATGTGTGTGTGTATGTGAATGTGCGTGTGTATGTGAATGTGCGTGTGTGCATGATGTGTGTGTGTGAATGTGTGTGTGTGTGTGCATGATGTGTGTGTGAATGTGCGTGTGTGCATGATGTATATGTGTGAATGTGTGTGTGTGCATGATGTGTGTATGTGAATGTGTGAGTGTGTGTATGTGAATGTGCGTGTGTGCATGATGTGTGTGTGTGAATGTGTGTGTGTGTGCATGATGTGTGTGTGAATGTGTGTGTGCCCTGTTTTGTTGTTATGCATATTTGTCTCACCTGAAATCACCAAAGCTAGCAGTTCAGAATGTGATAAAGTCCCAATTGCAGAAGGAACAATAAAATGAGATAAACAGGATGAGATTCAACAAAGATCAGGTAAAGTCCTATCCCTAAGACTCAGAAAGTGCCATCCTCTTAGAACCTAGAAGGAGACTCAAAAAAAGAAATATTTTGAGATAGAAGATGAGGCAAAACTCAACCTGAGTGAAGCGTGGTCATGAAGTGTGGTCATGAAGTGTGGTCATGAAGTGTGGTCATGAAGTGTGGTCATGAAGCGTGGTCATGAAGTGTGGTCATGAAGTGTGGTCATGAAGTGTGGCCCCTTTGAACTTCTTGTAGTCAGAACTGTCAGCTGGTGTTCACGGATCAGGATGATGTTAGTACAGTTAGGGTTAGGGTACAGGCTGCCAGTGCGGATTCTGTCGATAGGAGCAAAGGTGACGTGGACCTTTAACAATATCCTTCAGAACCTGCAGTGATCGAAGCTGCAATATGGCGAGATCCACAACCCACAAACACAGGAAATTGCAATTTAGAGACTTGGAGAGAGGGAAGGGGTCTCTGTGCTTAGAGAATGAGGTCTCCCTGCTTAGAGGTTTGGAGTCCCTATGTTTTAGAGAATGGAGTCTTCATACTTAGAGGGTGGGGTCTCTGTGTTTAGTGGGCAGGATTTCTGTATTTAGAGATGACCATCTGCATGCAGCAGGTTAACAAAAGCACAAGACAGGTAATAAAGCTCTAAACTAGGAAACCAATCCAACTGTCCTGTTGTCCCTTGGAGCTATTCCATGAAGTGAGTATAGGGAGCTTGGTAGTTTGGGAAGATACTAGGAAGTCTCTAAGGTGTGGCTAATCCCTTCTGGGATCTAAGGGCTTCACATTCACACTGGCTAGATCCTATCTGGGGCAGTGTGGGTTTTGGAGAATATTTTAAACCTTATTTATTTATTTGCCTTGGTGTTTGCCTGGAACTGGAACTGCAGACAGTTGTGAGCTGCCATGTGGGTGCCGGGAATTGAACCCCGGTCCACTGGAAGAACAGTCAGTGCTTTCAACCACTAAGCCATCTCTCCAGCCCCAGAATATTTTAAGAAGAATTCTGAATATGCTTCCCCAAAGGGCATTTAACCCAAACCATAAAGTTTTGCAAATGCAAGAAGTTGCTAGAGTCTTTCCTTAGAAGACTAACATCTCTGAGGGGATGGAGAAGCTGCCTACATTTATTTGAAGACTGTACCAAATAAGTCCCCAAACCTATGGACCTGGTGGTACATGCCTGTGATGTGGGAGGGTAAAGGTAGGTGGGCTGAAACAGCTCAGGGGCCAGTTTGGGCTAAAGAGTGAATTCAAGGACAGTTTGGACAACTCAGTGAGTGAGGTCCTGTCTCAAAAAGACAAGTGGAGTTGTAGCTCAAAGATAGCTTGCCTTGCATGTCTAGGCCTAAGTTCAGTCCTCGGCACAAATTAACCAACCAACCAAAGAGCCGAAAGAACAAATATGGATAGGCAAAAATAGGAAAGGGCTAGAGACGGCTCCATGGCTCTGGTAGAGTTTAGTTATCAGCGCCCACATTAGGTGGCTCACAGCTGCCTGTAAGCACAGTTCAGGGGAATCGAGTGCCCTCTTCTGGCCTCTAAGGAAACCTGTGCTCCTGTGCACATGCCCACACACAGACACATAAAATAACTAAAGAATGATAAAAATAAAATTAATAATGGGCTGGAGAGATGGCTCAGCAGTTAAGAGCATGTATTGCTTTTACAGAGGACCCCAGTTCAGGCCACGGCACCCATATCAGGTGGCTTACAACTGCCTGTAACTCCAGCTACACAGGATCTAATATGCTCTTCTGGATTTCTAGGGGCTCCCATTCATGCCTTAGACACACACGTACACACACACACACACACACACGTATGTGTGTGCCCTTGAACAAGACCAGAACAAGGATGATGTTGACAAATAGATGGAAGAGGGAACTCCTCGTGGGGCCCCAACCCTAATCAAAGAACTATAGACAGCTAAGAACTTCTTAGAATGTGAGAAATAGTCTTCCCCAGGGATGAGCCCTCCAATTGACTATTCAATTGTTCATCCCTGAAGCTATATACATAGAAGCAACATTATACAGACTGTGCAGATTGGATTTACATACTAAAGAATATAAGTATATGCATACATGTGAAGTATACACATGTGCTATAAACATGTACTTATATAGAGAACACATGTAAATAAATATATATGTTTATTAATGTATTTTAATAAATGGTAAATTTATTAAAACTAATAAAAATAAAACAATAAATTAATAAAACATGTATAATATATTATATACATAACAAAGAAAAAGATGGAGATAAATAAATAAATCTTAAAAACCTGAGCAAAGAAAATAATAGAAGCAGACAAAAACACAAGGTGGTAGGTGGGCCTTTGTGATTTAGAGATTTGCCAAGGATTTCATTCTTAAATATTAGTTGCTTAATTTCTTTTTACTCTTGCTTTTCTCTCTTATAAAGTGAGACTCACTATTCACAGAAATCATATAAAAGGAAATTGAAAAAATACCGAGTGCATAGACCAGTGTTACTATTTAGTTTGCTGTATAAGGAGGTACAGAGATGTGTGGTGGTGTTCAGCGCTGAGTTGAGAAGTATAAATAAGCCTATCCCTGAGGGTGCCTTTGTGCTTGCACAGGTAGTATGGAGGGATGCCACCACTGGGTAGAAGATTGAGGCAGTTGCCTCCAGTGATTTAGCCATCACATGAGCCCATCCATGATCCTGTGTTCTCTTCACTGACAGAAATTTTGAGGTATAGTGTCATTATTGTGACTTTTCAAATGTTGTCACAGCAGTCCTATCAAAGAGCCATGTTGATGGGCATCTTCATCTTTGACTACAGTCTCTCATCTCTCATTGTAAGGGCGCTCACCCTCACTCTCAGTTCACATGGCTAGGCTACCTCCCAGATCTGAGCTTAGCACAAGACTCACTCTGTAGTCCTGCCTCCGCCATGATCACATAGACGTGACTGTAACCCCAGTCATTCCACTAAGAGCACTAAGACCTCACATGAAAGCTGTCTTCTGAGCCCGGTTAAACCACAGAACCTCAAGAGAAATAATAAATCATGGCTTCATTAGAGATTACAGCAAAGAATAAGTGGGAGAGAAACTCAACAATGGAGACTGTGAGAGAATTCAGCCCCAGCAATAACCCCCACCGCCATCCTGCAGCTGCCCCAGCAGTAAAGGACACGGTCCTAAACAAGAAGCTCTACCTCTCTCCTCATCAGTGATGGAGGTGACAAGCCCCACTTGCACTCCACGGATACATTCTGCTCTTTTTCATACAGTCCACCTAATCTGGGTACAAAATCCTTCAACACTAGGATAATAGATGATTCTCAAGGCGTCAATCCTTTTCTCTGAGGGAAATGTTAGATCAGAAGAACCTTTGTTCCTTGGAGTAGCTGTCCTTTATAATTAAGTTTCAAATTAGGCCATATTCATAAGCATTTAAACGTATATTTACAGACTCTAGAATCCCCACTGATGAGAATATCCCCTCTGGACATCCACAAAGTTTGCTATAATGTGTGTGTCCAAGGAGTTCACTGGAGAGTTTTGCAATGGGGTGAGGAGGTGAATTACCCACCTGTGTGGAAATGGTTGAAGAAATCATAATTTACTCAAATGATGGAATCTATGAAGCCAGATGCTATAAAAAACATAACACAGATGACTTTGTGTTGACTGTGAGTTCACAAGGAAACAGCACACGCAGTGCCATAGCTCTGGTGGGCACCATGCTCTGGGCTCCACACAGCACAACATGATTGATGTCCCATGGAGTCATGCAATCCTTCCTTACACTGTTTTGTTTTTGAAGATGAGATCTCTGTAGCCCAGGCTGACCACAAACTCTTGATCTGAGTGCCTGTATGTTCCAAGCACTGGGATTATAGGCATATGTCACCAGATTCTTGAGATTATTTTTTGCTGTATTAAAAATGCTTATGGACAAAAGATATGAAAGTATGACGTTGGGTATGTGAGGGATAATAGAAAAGCTTTAGCATTTCATTCTGTGTCTTTTTTTTTCCAATGTATTATTTAATCAAATACTTGTACTTTTTGTATATCTACAAATATTATGTAGGTACTGAATTATGTGGGTCATGGTTTTGTTTTGTATTATGTTCCTATGCTTCTTTCTTTTTTAAAAAAACTGATTATTTTTTATTTTATATTTATGTGTCTTGCTAGTGTGCATGTATGTGTACCATGTTCACGCCTGGTGCCTTGGAAGCCAGACGAGGGTGTTGGCTCTCCTGAGGCTGGCTCTGGGCTACAGTTGGGTCCTGAGAACTGAACCTCTGCCCTCTGCAAGGGCAGCAAGTGCTCTTAATCTCTGAGACCTCTTTCCAGCTCTCCTGTCCTTATTCTCTAAATACTAATGCCCAGCTTTAAATATTTTTTTTCTTAAAAAGGTCTCTGAGCATAATCATACATAAACCTAAGTTTGTAAACTTCTTCAAGTCAAGGTACCTATCTTCTCCTGAGAAGCATTACATCTCCCCTAAGACATGCTTGTCTCCACTTGTGGCCCCGACACCTTCGGGTGAGCGCAGTAGAGTGTGGGATCGGGTGGCAGCTGACTGTGTTCCCACTACACTGGATGAGTCCCTGCCATGTGGCTTCTGCCATCAGACCCTCTGTGTGGCTTCCAGCATGCTCATTCTCTGGGGCTGCAGAGAAGAGGTCTATGAATCAGCAGATTTGCTTAGGACAAGGTTGGCCCGACACCAACACCAGCCCAACCTGGCTTTAACTGGGAAGAGGGGTCAGAGCCACCTCCGGGGTCTGGAAATGAGTCATCTCCTTTGGCTGCCCTGGGGAGGCAGATGGCCCTGCCAAGGGAGCAGATTTGGGAACTCTAAACTGAGGACCTGGCACCAATGAGTGAAGAGGCCTTGGCATGAGGCCTGAGGAATCCTGACTCTTCCCATGTTCCCTTCCCCTCTGCCACCCTGCTGATGATGACTTCTTCACTTCTTCCTCTGTATTCTTGAGAATCCCATCCACTGTAATCCCCCTGCCTCTTTTTGGCTGGGCTCTACAACTTCCAAAAGTCCAAAGCAGGAAAAGGTGAGCCAGTCACTTGTGTAAATTGGTGCAGGAGATAGTCTCATCACCTTCAGCATCTTTTCACAGGACAGGTCAGATGAAGGGGCTCCCACCTCTCAGTCCAGCTTCTCCCTTCCAGACCTCAGACCTAACCACCCAGCTGGAAGCATCATTCCTCTTCTTAGGGTAAGAAGCTCAATGGGAGTGATGCTCTTATTGATAAGAAGTTCTTACTGTTTGGCCACCAAAGCAGCTAGTGGGGTCGGGGGAGTGCTTCCCTTGGAGACTGCTGCACTCTCTGATTTCACTTGCCTTGAACTTGAGCTGTTCCTTGGAGCCAGAGACCCAACCATGTTGACCTCCGAAGCAAAATCTTCAGCAGAGAACAATTAAGAACACCCTAGTGCCATAACACAATAAAAAGTTCTCCACCAGCAGCTCCTGTCTGGGCACTTTCTTCTGCAGGGAAGAGCCTCTCCGTCCCCATCAGCACAGGGTAAGGACAGCAGGTGCTAGGGTAATCAGGCATGTGGGGGGGAAGAAAGTTGTCTGGACTGTCTGTTCTCTCACATGCTAGAAACTGGAACAAGCTAGCGTGGTGAGCATTCTTTGTTCTCCTGGAGGACAAAATTGAAGGTCAAAGGATTTGTTTTAAACTCAAACAGCCTGATGTCCAAACCTGTCTCCAGGTTGATGCCTCTCCCTGGACAGATGAGGGGACCTACCTCATAGTCTAAGGGAACAAATATCTCCTGAATGAGGACAGTGAGTGTCAAGATGATTCAACTTTCTTGGTGCCAGACGTGTGGCCCAGCCTCACTGTGGCTTACAATGGGGGCTCAGTGCCAACAAGGCAGAAATGGCAAGTCTCTACCTGAGCCTGGGCAGATCCAATCCTTGCCCCAGTCTTAATTCTCATGAAATTCTATATCATCACATTGAAAGAAAACCCACAGTTGTTCAACCCTTCCAAACTTCAGGCCCTGTAAGCTGAAGGCCAAGTTCACTTGTCCCTCCCCCTTACAGGAAGACTTAACTGGTGGAAAGCACTGTCTCTCCAGACTTCAGGGCCCTGCTCTCCAGTCCTTTCTGTGATAAGACATCTGGCTGAAGGATTGTGTGGGAGTTAGCAATTCACTGACCACCTCCTTCCTGGTAAAAGCAATAGCTGCTCTGTTTACTGAAGAACCTTGCATGCTCCGGCTTTGGGCCAGCATTTACCATGACAAGGCTAGAATGCAGCCCCTGGGCCTCAGCTCTGGCCAAACTGTAATAAAACATCAATTTTCAAACAGAAGCAGCTCTCAATTATTCATGGACTAAGGGCTCAGTTTGTAGATTCTCTGTGGTTCCTTCCCTTGTACCTTTCTCTCTGCCATCTGCTTTGGGTCTCCTCCTTAACCCACCCTCCAGAGGAAGGGCAGGGAGGGGCCAGAGGATCAGTCAGTGTTGGGGCCTGTTAGTGATTATAGTAAAGGGTTTGTTTTTAAAGCAGGTTGGGTGGATGCTTTTGCATCTTCTGGATAGACAACTTCCTTGAGCATCTTAGTCCCCCTAGCTTGCTAAGTCTTCTTAGGAGAAATGTAGGCTGAAATCCACAGCCAGAGCCAGTGGGAGCCCATGCTGAGGGCTTGGGGAGAAAACCACACCAGTACTTCCTGCCTGAAGGCCCATGGTGCCTGTGAATATTTACCCAGAGTCTCTAAAGGACCGTCTTTAATGGAACACACCAGCAAACTGGGTTTTGAGATATAACACTCAGGTTTTGCTCTCTAGATTGGTTGGAGTTTTATGTTCTCAAATCAGCTAACCTAACAAGTAACATGTGGAAACTCATTTTTCATAAGGAGGAGTGAAGATGCACATCTGTGACGTCAGCATTCAGAAGGCCTGTGCAGAATAGTGGTGAGTTCAAAGTCAGCCTGGCTGTCTAGTGAAAACTACCTTAGATTACAAACTGAGGCCCCCTTTTAGAATACCAAGAAATGCCCAGCGTTCGAGTCTCAGAACTAAAGAAAGTAGATTCATATGTTGTAGCAGTTAAATACTAAAAAATGGGTTGTATTCTTAAAAGAAAAAAATTATTTAAAGAACATTGTGACTTTTTGTTATCATGAACAGAAATAGAATTAACCACGATAAGTGTCCGATGCTGTATTTATCATTTAGGAACTATTTTTGTTATCTTAATTAATTAATTAACTTAATTAATTAATTTTTTGAGACAGGGTTTCTCTCTGTAACAGCTCTGGCTGTCCTGAAACTTGTTCTGTAGACCAAGCTGGCCTGGAACTCACAGAAATCCACCTGCCTCTAAGTGCTGGGAATAAAGACATGCATCACTGCAGGGTCTTCAGCGTGGACCTGAACCTGGGAACGAAACAAATGTAAGGCAAGAACACAAAGAATGGAAGGACAAGACAAATCTCTCTGATCAAGTCCTTCTTAGCTTTATTGTTTCAGCCAATATTTATACAGAATCTCTGCCATGCAGGTAGGTGGGAGGAAAGGGGTGGGATATTCAAAAGAATGTGGCAAGCCTGTGAGGGGAAGTAACAGACAGGGTAGAATTGATATGGAAATCTGTTATCAGTGGAGGGCCTGGGGAATGTCACCTGCTGAGCTGAGATGGTCAAGGAGAAAGCCTGGAGTCATAGTTTAGCTTAAAACAATAAGGGATGTATGTAGTCTTCTGGTAATTGGCTATCTAGGGTATAGACTGCTGGTAAATGGCTAGCTGTAGGAGCTAAAATATGGCTAAGTTAGGCTTTGGCTCCCAACACATCACCATCATCACCCTGATAATTTCTAACTATTTTATTTCACATTTAGCCCAACTAAACACAGAAAGGCAAAATGCAACTTAGGAAACTGGTGTGCTTCAGGTTGCTCAGGGTGGGGGAGTACACTGTCACTTGACAACAGTTGACACAGCTGTGGCCCCAGATCTACTACATTGCTCCCCATTTCCTCTAGGGCAATTTGAGGTTCATGTATCAGTTTCTCCTGATGGTGGCTCCCAGCAACCATCACCGCTACCAGCAAGACCCCAGTAACAGAATCCCCATTCTTCTCCATGTCTTTTGACTCCTAAGGCCTCCTGCACTCTGCTGGACTGTCCATCCCACCCAACAGTGACCTGTGTATATCATGTTTCTCTGGGATCTATCCCATCGGCATTGTTACATTTTGTATGAGCATTTGACTTTTTTGGTACATATTTTTTTAATGTCTTCAGGGTATAAGTTGTACACAAAGGGATTCTGTTGTGCTTTGTGAGTATTTTAATCTATCACTGTCCTAGCATGCTATCGGGTATGCACAAAACTGGTAATACCTATTCTCTGATTGCTTTACTGCCTTCGGGAGTGGGACAAACAAGGCAAGCATCATCCTCATTGTATGTCTCATGGCATTTAACATAATACTGGGCACATCATAAATGCTCAATGCCAATTTTGATTGAGTGGCTACTTGGCAGAAAATAGGCTGAGCATCTGTTATGCACTTTCTGTATACTACCTAAGGTGAACCTCAGAATAATTCTATGATGTAGATGTTGTCTCTGCCTTTCACGTAGCCACAGACTACACAGCTGGTAAATGCTGAGGCTGGGCTTCATAAGCAACAGTGTGAGGAGACTACAGACATTTAAGGGTGTTAGCTTGAGACAACGATCACCCTTGGAGACCCCCAGAAGGTCGTCATCTTATAGAAGAACACTGTCAGGCCAATGTCTACAAACTACTGGTAATTAGGGCTGTGTGTCCTCATCAGCAGCTCTGGGAACAGCCTGGGGGAGTCTCTTTCCCCAGACTTCAGACTTCCTTCTGCTTCTGGGAATCTACCTACTTGGATTATTGACATCAACCCCTTGAAGTATCAGAACAGAGACAGAACACCTTGGGAGACTGTGGGAACTCTGGGGGTGTGAATAGGAGACAATGGAATTAGACAAATTAACAAAGAAAGCATTCCTTTCCAGGAACAAAGCCCAACAAGTGGGCCTGGAAACATTTATGGAGTGGGATTTTGTTATTTTGTTTTGGGGACCTGGAAACCTCTACAAAACATGTGACTTTGTTGTTGCAGCTAGCTTGTGCTAGTCTGATGTTGCAGGAGAGACTAGATGTGCCCAGGGTTCCCAGGCCATCCTGCCAGCTCCCTGCAGCCCCTTTAAATCACCAAGCTCAGTTCTTCTCAACCCCTGCTACTGTGCACTACACTTGCAGAACTCTGAGGTCCACGCCCTGCCTGTGACTTCCTCTCTAAAAATTTTCTTGTACTTCAGACTCACAGCTACCACCTCCTCCGAGAAGTCTTTCAGGGATGCCTTGCTCAGGTGTTGACTCTCAGCATTCCTCTGTCACTCAGCGTTGTCTCTCTTCTTTCTGCAGGAATCTTTGAGAGGAAGGGTTTTTCCTTGGCTCCCTTAACCAGTGCCTGCCTACTGTGGCAGTAATGTCTCTGAACCAGAAAGCTTCAGGGTCTGCCTGTCTTTTTCATCCTCTCTTTACATATATTAGCTAAGGAATAATTTCATAATTAGCTAAGGAAAGGACTGGTGGCATAAACAGAAATGGAAGATTAGACCTGTTTTTAGGACGCCTGCTACCATTGTGGCATCCCACTTCATTGGAGAGGGAGTGAAAGCACAGGCTGGTGGGCAGAAAGAGGCAGTCTGGCTTCCCATCTTATAGATGTCACCCCAGTCCCGGCCCTCTATTCTGCTTTCAGGCCATGCTCATTCTTGCCTTCTCAGGAATGCCCCCACTGGCCTCAGCTTTTTAAAATTATCACTCCCTGTCACATTTTCCATGACCACGTTCCTTACCCTCTGGCCCAAACAGCTCAGCCCTGATGTCCCACATTGATTTCTCTCATTTTAGCTCATTTGCCCTTTCCAGCCTGAGGGGTGTCATGTGAAAGCCTATGACACCTGTCCTTTCCTGGTACCTTGTTCTTGTACCCACCCAGTGGACCATTAGGAACATGACAATGTTCAATAAGTAATTATCAGTGCTGTGAGTGACAAACCACTCAGAAGTTATTTGTTGTATCTCTGTACAAGATTGCTGCTAGTCACATGTGGATAACATCTTCCTCTCCTCCTTCTAGACATGGGGCAGGGTGGGGGTTCCCATCTCAGGCACACACAGCAGGCTAAGGCAGAGCTATTTTGGTATAGTGCATAGTTGGTTCTCTGTCTTGTGCTCTACAGATTGGACCTTGCCTGTAGGTCTCTGCATGTCTGGAGTCTTCTTGTTCTTCCTTTGATTTCTTCACTTGACCCTAAAAGAAGGTGAACAGGAAACAGCTGTTGGGCTGAACTTGGAAGAGATAAGAGATAAAATATAAAGTCCAGGGAAGAGAGGCCTGGGAATGAATCAGTCAGACAGGGCTGTGAGTTCACGTGCTACGTTTCCTTTTCCAAGGACTTTCTCAATGACCCTGAACCACCACCTGCACCCCTAGAGACTTGCATCACCCTCTTTGAAGGAGAATACTAAGTCATGAGGAACTTGTGGACTGGGGTTCCTTACTATGTCCTATGTACATTGAGAGCCAGTCAGCATTGCTCCAGCTTTTAATTTTTTTGCCTGAAAGGTTGAAATAATGATTTCTAGCCTTTCTAAACCATTAAGAGCTGGTGTATAAACTGGACAAGACATGTTCCAGCACCCATGTGACTATCACTATATCTCTGCATCCATACTCCTGTCTGTTGTAACATGAGATTTCTGGCCCTATAGGGTCAGGGGTCCAGACCTGCCCAAGGTCGCTTTTCTTCCTCAAAATGTCTCAGGCACTTGTATTAATCTCGCTCTGTTTGGCCTATAGCTCAGGCGCATTGCTAGCTAGCTCTTTCATCTTAATTAAGCCCATTTCCATGACTCTATCCTGCCGTGTGGCCCATGGCTCACCTACTTCATTACATCTTTCCTCTGGGCGGTTGGATGTCTCTCTCTCTCCACTCTCCTTCTACCTATCCTCCGATTTCCTGTGTACTGCTACAGTGTCTGGCATGGGCCAAAACAGCTCTTTATTGATGAATGATAGTCACAGCATACATAAAGACATTCCTACATCACTTCCTCTTTCCTGTCTAATCAAAAAGGAAAGTTTCCATTTTAATACAGCAAAATTACATATAACAAAACAGTTATCAATCAAGAATTATAGTTACAATATCTAGTCTATTTGTATTTAACAAAATTAAAGAAAATATTCTATCACATGCTTTATCCTTGTAAGTCTAAAGTTTCATATCTAATATACCTCTTATAATAACTAAGAAAAATTATAGCTATAATTACCAAATCTTCAACTACATCAAAGACCACAGAAGGATATAATATTACCTAAGGAAACAGAAAGTGCAAGCAACTTCCAGAATCTAGAAATGACAGAGAAGACACCTGTCTGCCTAGACAGTCTCCCAAAGTTCCTTTGTAACATTGGAGCATCCATCTTCAGCCTACAGGCACAGAGTCTGTGGCATACCTTTCAGTGATGCAGGAAATCTGGCATAGTTTGTCAGTCATTTCTCCTTGTGTCCTGAAGGATGCCTGGCAATTTTCTCAGCAAAGCAAGAACCTAAAGGACCATCTCGGCTTGTTCTGCCAAAGTTCAGAGGTCACTTTCCTCTGTAACCTGCATGTCCAGTTTATACAACATACTATCAAGAAGTCAACACAAGAGCAGTTTCTTGTCCAGTAGCTAACCATTGCCACAAACAAAGTAAATTCCATATGGAGTTTCTTTAATACCCATTATTCTTTTTAGTAGATTGGTGCTACCAGGAGCAGACCTGTCTCACTGTCCAGAAAAGTCTAAGTTCTTGAAATACTTTAAATGCCATATTCTATAGGTCTTCAAAATGTTTGAAGATTGCCTAATCTAATTAAAATGTATCTTTGTATACCTAAAAATCTAACTACCACGACTATAAATTTGGCTATCAAAGATGACTATTAACTTGCATTTCTTAATTATACAATTTTAAATGAGTTACATAAACATCATACCTTAAAAAGAATAGAAAAATACATACAGCATAACAAAATTGACCTCAAATTTGTATCAATAAACCAAAATCCGGGGCTGGAGAGATGGCTCAGTGGTTAAGAGCACCATCTGCTCTTCCAGAGGACCCAGGTTCAATTCCCAGCACCCACATGGCAGCTAACAACTGTCTGTAGTTCCAGTTCCAGGCAAACACCAAGACAAATAAATAAATAAATAAATAAATAAATAAATAAATAAATAAAAAGTTTTTTAAAAAAAATAAAAAATAAGAAAAAAAATAAACCAAAATCCATACTAATGTAAAATATTTTGAGATTAACAGCTGATTTTTGAATTAAGGTAACTTCAATAATCTATCTTTTTAAAATCATTCATATCCATACCCCCTTTTTCTTCTTAGAAAGAGATTGACTATGACCATTAACCATTTATAATGAAGACAAATGTTTATAAGCAATATTTTGGGAATTTGGGCATAATTTTTCATTACTGCTTCCTGCTGATTAAGGGGTACTGGCAATCTTGAGGCTGGATTATTTTAGTTGCAGCCTTGAAGCTAATGTAGCCATCTCTTCCCATCAGAGATTTTTCCCATCAGGGGGTGTTGGTTGACCAAACCATAATAGCCTGGAAGCAATCCACAGGTTCTCATCTTCTGTGGAAACAAAAGCAGAACCTCTTCTCCAAAGCAACATATCCTTAGACACAAATTTCAAAATCAAAATACCTTTAAAATAAATGTTTGTTTAACTTAGCAACCTTTGCAATCAATTCTGAAGTTAGCTCATTAACAGTTAAAAATTAAAAGAAAATACAATAATAACCATAATCCAGACTCTTGTGTATTTGCCATCTTTATGTGGGTTTTTATGTTTCCATTCCTCTATTTCTCTTTTTTAAGGACTTTTTCTAATTTTTTTCTATTTTCTTCCAGTCTACATATTCTTTTTCACACACCTTTTAACCCATTGAGAGGTTTTCCCCATCTGAATCAGTCTGTACAAGCTTTTATTCATTCAGTAAATGTTTACTGAGCACTTGTTATGTGGCAGACACTGACTTGGACAGTGGAGAGACTATGGAGGGCATTTTCTTGTGAAAGGCTTTAAGCATCTACAGTGACACAGAGAGAAGGGGACACAGTGTCATGAGACAGTGGACAGATTGACACATTGTGTTGTGGTTGTAAGCTGTTACTGTAGCACTTACAAACCTTTACTAGGAAACTTGTTGAAACAAACACAGATAGTTTTGATCAGATGTTGAAAGCTCATGGTTTCAAAGACTGTTACCAAATCACAGAGTAGGACTTGAGCAATTAGGTTCTGTGAACATCTTGGTTTAGTCCAGGCTTTATTGCTCATTTGTTCTGTGATAGAACATCATCAATGTACTTCTCTGAGCCCCAGCATCCTCATATATAAATGAATAGTCCCTCATAGGACTGGCATAAGAATTAAATGGGCGTTCATATAAAGAGCTTCCAACAGTGCCTAGAACACAAGGGTTCTCAGCCGGCAACAGGGAGTTGAGTGGTTTTGTAATAACCATCCCTTCACACACTTTCCTCAGCCTGACGAATTTTCACCCATGTAGGAAATTATATTTATAACTGTCTGACTCTTTTCTTCTGCTAAGGAACACTGTTTTACCACCAGAGTCTAGTGTCTGCTCCCTCAAAACATGTTTCTCTTGAACAGTCCTTCCCCATTTCATGCCAATTCAGTAATTTCTAATTTTCTGATTCTTTTTTCTGTCTCCTACCCCTCCCCCAGTGTGAGTCTCTTTCACTGTGAGTGCTTCTTCCATAAGATTCCACTGCCCCAGAGACAAATACAAGTTAGCCATAGGGCAGAGGGTCTCAATCTTCCTAGTGCTGTGACCCTTTAATACAGTTCTTCATGTTATGGTGACCCCCCCAACCATAAAATTATTTTCATTGCTACTTCATAACTGTAATTATGCTACTGTAATGAATCATAATGTAAATGTGCTGTCCAAGGTCTTAGGCTACCCTCATAGAGACGGATCACAACGCACAGGTCGAGAACCGCTGCTTTAGAGGTACCTGTACCCTAGAGCCTCATCCATGTCATCACCAGCCTAGAGTCCCTAACTGAACACTAATTAGCTAAGGGTGAGACTCATTTGATGCTCACTCAATCCACAAACTTTGGTGACCTTTCTTCTAAACTGAGGATAGAGTCACTTAATTCAAATGCTGCAGAAACTGAAAATGAGCTGTGCAAAACTTCCTTAGTGCTCAGGACACCTACTACTGCTGCTGTGGTCTGCAGAGAAAAGAGAATCAATGACAGTCCCTGTCTTATGAAGAATCCTAGACCTGGTACAGCATTCTGCTTCACATCACTCTCCAATTCCATCTTTCTGGAGTAAAAACATTCTATGGTAATATAGTTCCATCTCAACTCCAGTTGAGGCTCATTCAATATTGAGTAGCCAGTCTTTGCCTTGTTCAACTGGAATTCTGTATCATTAAACAATGATTCCCGCTTTCTCCCTGCCCCCTAGATCCTGGTGACCAATGTTCTGTGATTCTGACTTTATCAGTGCCTTTACTTAGGCCAGTTGGGTACTCATTATATAGTTCAGGCTAGGCTGCAAGTCATTATGCTACCCATGCTGGCCTCAAACCTTCCTCCTCAGCCTGCCCTGGGCTGTGAAGACTGGCATGCTCTATTGCTTCTGATCTGTCTCTATGAGTGTGATTACTCTAGGTGTTTCATATTAATGAGCTCATACAGTATTTAGTATTTGTCTCTTTGCAAATGGCTTTTTCACTTAGCATAATGTTCTCAAAGTTCACCTTGTAGCATACATCAGAATCTCCTTCCCCATTAAGCTTACCATTGCTCTATTTTGTGTGTGTGTGTGTGTTGCACTGCTTATATTGTTCAGCAGTGGCCATGTGGCTTGATTCTTCAGTTTAGCTACTGTGGCTGAAGCTACTTTAAATATTAAGCATACATACCTGGGGCCCTGTTTTCAGTTTCCTGGAATATATTCTATGGTGACAGCAACATTTTATATTTCCACCAACAGTGCCTGGTGCTTGAGTTTCTCCACATTTGTGTCAACATTACTTTCTGTGTTTTTTGCTGCTGTTTGTTTGGGCAGCAGTTATTTTGATGGGCACCAAGTGATCCACAGCTCTCTCAGAAAGCTCTGGTGACCAAAGGCAGGCTTCCAGGACAGATTTTCTCAATGCAGCCCCTAATTCACTTACTCACCTAAATTTCCTCCAAGTTCTGGTACCTTAATTTTACAGGCCCAAAGCAATGGGTATTGAGTCGCCTCCCAGCAGGCACACAGATAGTGAAGTGGCATTTGAACTGGATCCAAGGCCATATAGGAGTTGAAGATTGCCCTCTCAACAACTACAGGGCATAGAAGCCCAAGGCAAGAACACGTGCTCTTCATGCTCCAGAAGGAATCTCACCCTGGGGCTCTGCCCTGTAGCCTTGCCCTCAGCTGCCCGGTAGCTGCCAGCTGTCTGAATACGAAGCAAAGCAGATTTCATTATTATTTAACTAAGTCCCCAGGTGCATCTGTTGTGGCATTGGGTGCTGTTTATGGTTACAATAAAACACAGCCCCAGCAGCAGGTTTCCCTCAACTTCTAAACTCTGTGAGGGAGGGGCAGCTACCTTCCCTAATGTCTTTTCATGTGTAGCCAGCTTGCAGAGAAAGCCATAAAAAATGCACTTGGTTGGATTTTTGCCTGATCTTCTTTGACTAACAACAGCAGTTTGAAGACCTTCTCCTAGCAGCAGCTGGGCAGGGACACTCAGACACTCCACCTTTTGTACTATGGGAGATAAGGCAGGGTCAGGCTGGCAGGCTCCCAGCTGGACAGAACCGGTCCCATCCACCCAGCTTGCGGAATCAGCAGCCTATTTTACTGGAAAGCCTTTGTCCCAGGTCTGGTTATCTTAATTGCACCTTGGGGCACCACTGATTAGTGGTCATGCAGCCATTATACCAATCCTTGGGAACCTATCAGAGGCACCCACACATTAACCTACCCAGAATTAGCTACACTTGTCTGTTATGAGTCTGTTCTGCTTCCCAATTATTTCAAAAGTAATGTCACATTGAGACTCAGTCATGTAAATCCCCTTGGGAGCTATACCTCAACAACAGGCTGGGAGGGGACAGCAACCCAGGGCAAACAGCAGAGAGGCTTTGGCAGGAAGCAGCTTCTGTTGGAGTGTTGGTACTGAGGAAGCTTTACATGTGAGGGCCAGAGCTGGCTTGGCTTAGGGGAGATTAGTGTAGATCTCACCATCCAAAAGTTTGGTCATTAAATAAACTAAAACACAGAGCTATATGGGCAGCTAGTGACACAGGAAAATCCATCACAGGCCCCAGTGAGTGAGGGACAATGGAAAAAGAGGACATGAGATCAGTAGTCAGACTCTTGATCCATAAATATATCCATAAAATGTACAAGTTCTTTTGTCTACTTCATGGGAATTTTTAAAGTGAGGCAGATCTCTTGGGGCCAGAGAGATGGCTCCATAGTTAAGAATACTTGCTGCTTAATTGTAAGGACCTGAGTTCAGATCCTGGCACACACACAAACAACTCACAAATGTTAGCTCCAAATCTAACAACTTTAGCCGAATTATTTGTAAAACATTACATACACATTTACAACAACGTAATGTGTTTACCATTCATTTGAAGATAAGTGCTGCTAGGGGATGGAGAAATGATGCAACAGTTAAGCACAGTTGTTCTTCAGAGGACCGGGGTCGGTACCCAGCACTTACAAGATGATTCATTACTATCCTAACTCCGCTTCCAAGGAATCGGATGCCTTCTGACCTCTATAGGCACCAAGCAAGCACTCATGTGGCACACATACATACATGCAGATAAAACATTCATACAAATAAATATGATACTCTCCTTTGGCTTCTGCAGGCACCACATATACATGAGATTGTATACACATGTAAAATAAATAAATTTAAAAACCAAACCAAAACCAAAATAAGGTTTAGCTAGGCATAGGGCCTCCTACATCTAATTCTTGCTCTCAAGAGGCAGAGACAGGCAGATCTATGTGAGTTCAAGGCCAGTCTGGTATATCCGGTGAGTTCTAGGCCACATAGGGCTATATAACTACATAGACTCTGTCTTAAAAACAAAAAACAAGGAAGGCTGGAGAGATGGCTCAGAGGTTGGGAGCACTGACTGTTCTTCCAGGAAGTCCTGGGTTCAGTTCCCAGCAACCACATGGTGGCTCACAACCATCTATGATGACATTTGGTACCTTCTTCCTCTATATGCTGTATACATAATAAATAAATATTAAAAAACAAAAGCAAGGCAACTTTATAATGCATATATTATATCAGGGTATATGTATTATACCAGAGGCTGTATAGTAAATGGCTAGAAGCTCAATTGCTGGCCTCAGAGAGTTGTTCCTTGGGTTCAATTCTCAGATTCACACTTAGCAGTGTGAACTCATGAAAGTTCTTTCATATAGGCTTAAATATAATTTTCTCAAGGGAGAATATAGTAATGCTATTGCAAAGCATTGTGCATGCTTATATATAGCACTCCATTGTCACCAGAGTGAAACTTTGGTAATTAGTGGCCATTACTAATAAATTAAAACACCAAGGCCAATAAGAAAAGGTAACCACTAGATTTAGGGCACTGGACCAAATTATGTGTTTGAATATATACTAGTTAATACTCATGGCTTTAATCAGACAGCTGCTAGCTTGCTGATGTTCTAAGAAAAGACAAGAGAAAATGAAGTACTTGGGAGGATAGAAAAACACAATGACCAAAGCAAGGAGAGCTTTGGCTAAATGACAGTCCACACAGTCCTCCGAGCTGGCCTGTGGCCTGTCTCACCTTATGGAAGAAAAGGAAGAACCACAACTCAGAAGTCATCACTTTTTCATGATTAATGGGATGAAATTTAACTTTCTCATTGCCCCTGGCTGCCTCCACCTTATTCAGACTGCACTGTAGTGGCTCTGTCTCCCAGCATGCTTTGGGGCTGCTTTAGTGTGTCCAACACCTGCAGGACTCCAGCTAGAGGGAGTTTGCTCCCCCAACCGGGGGGGGGGGGGATAGGCTAGAGATGAAAAGGAGGAGCAGAATTGCATTGTGAACACAGAGGCTTCATTTCTGGAGGATCGCTTTGGGGTGGGGGGGGGAAGGCACGTGAATTCAAGAAAGAGATGAAAAGGTGACACATCTGTTTTGGATTCACAAATTCTACAGCATCTTGGTCCTGAAAGGAATTAATAGGCCAGTTGGCCCAGACAAATCATTTCCAGCTCAGGAAAGTAAATCACTTGCTTGGCGTCTCAGAACCAGCAAGTCATAGCCAGATCGAAACCTTCCTCCCTCCATGGCACTCTGTCCGACTCCTCAAACGGGTCTTCAAGTCGCTCATTTCCCAGATCCCTCCAGTAAGCCTTTGTTGCTAGCCTCGGGGGTTTTGGATCCAAGCCTGTGCTTTGGGGACAGCGGGAGAAGGGAGCATCTGGGAAACAGCAGGATGGAGCTCCAGTTAATTTATTCTCCTCTGCAGGGACCAAATGGAACCATAGCGTTAACGTGAGCAGTGCGCCCCAGACCTGTCTAAAGCAACCCTGAATACTAACCAGGGAGCTTAGAAGGAGCTAAAAATAACTGACTAATCACCACCAGGAAGAACTAACAAGGCTCCCAAGAAAGGGAAATGTCTTAATATTCTTCTCTTCAGCAGCTGGTCTCCAGCTGCGGATGCAGGCTCCTCCTGGCTAGTAATTAGGCTGCAGTAGCTCAAGCGCCTGGAGGAACAGGGTGGCCCCGCCCTGACCTTCAGGGCGATAAGTGGCAGGGTTATTTGGGGTGAGGTGAGGTGAAAAACAGTGAACATAAAGGAAATGTGCCACCCAGGAAGAAATCGGTATTGTTTGTGGTTAACAGCCTTTCTCTGAGGAGGTAAAATCCTTATCTAAAGAAAGTGTTGTATTCTGTTCTCTGCTTAGCCATACCCCACCCCTTTCAAAGCTGTTCACATCCCCTAACACAACTACCCCCTTCCTGGGGGCTACACGGGGGCTGTTGGGAAATGAAATCTCCCTGACTGTCTGTCTCCTTTGGAGAAAACCAGGGTATAACTCCAGTAAGTTAGAGCAAAGAAGCCTGGTTCTAGAGACTAGATTGTGTCCCTGTGATCTGGAAAAGTAGAACTAAGGGGTTGTTACTACAAGTTGAAGGAGCTAGTTCAAGAGAAATGGGTGTTTTTGTTTGGTTGGCTTTGTTTTGTTTTTATCCAGATCGAGGTGGACACTCTAAGCCCTTATTTCTCCCAAAAGGTATGATCTCTTTCATGGATGACTATAAGATGTATTACTAACACCCAAGTGCTTGAGAGCGCATCCCTAAGCATCAGTTCCCTGGGTGTGCTGGGCAGCAGGCTCTGGATTCCTCCCTCTGGGTTTCCTTCCAGAGTGAAGGAAGGATTCAAAGACTTCTGAAGACCCTGGATGCAGATTATAGGGTAGAGTGGTGCTTTCCCACTCATTTTCACTGGGTATCCTTATCCAAACAACTTGGGTATATAGGAGTTAATCTTTCCCCTGCAAATAAGGATGCTGGCATAGCTTTGTCTCAGTACCAGGCTAAGGAACAACAATGTAACTAGACTGAAGCCATGCAATTTACAGTTTGGTTCTGCTAACAGAAACAGAGCCTCAGAGATGGATAAGGATGGAGGTATTTCATAGGTGTGTCTACTTCCGATCCTTTCCTTTTAAAATATTTATTTATTTATTTATTTATTTATTTATTTATTTATTTATTTATTTGTGAATTGGTGTTTTGCCTGCGTCAGGGTGTCAGATCTTGGAATTACAGACAGTTAGCTGCCATGTGGATGCTGGGAATCAAACTCAGGACCTCCAGAAGAACAGTAAGTGCTCTTAACTGCTGAGCCATCTCTCCAGAACCAGATCCTTTCCTTTTAGACATAGGTCTATATATCCTATTTCTCTGCTGTGTATT
>PVIH01005834.1:0-97219 GCA_004025045.1 Sigmodon hispidus
TATGAAGGGCAATGTTTCCCTTATTTCTTTTTCAGCTCTTCTATCTTTAGTGTATAGAAGGGCTACTGATTTCTTTGAGTTAATCTTGTATCCTGCTACATTGCTGAAGGTGTTTATCAGCTGTAGCAGTTCCTTGGAAGAATTTTGTGGGTCACTTATGTATACAATCATATCATCTGCAAATAGAGATAGCTTCACTGCTTCTTTTTACACCCAAATGACAAGACCTAAGTTAGGGTTAGGGTAAGTTGTTGGATTCTTTTTCACAAGAAAGGCTAAGAAAATTTTCACACTGGTTGGTGAAAATGAGCAATGACAGAGGAGTTTAAAGGTTACTATTCCTTAGATATTGAAGTTATACAACTAAAGTTTCACTTATCATTCAATATACTGAGAACAACCATTTTCTAATCTATAAAATCATGATGAATTACAGATTTTTTTCATATCTGCTGGTACACTTAAATAGATCATGTTACTTTAATAGTTTTTCTAATATTGAAATGATCTTGCTTTCCTGGGATCAATATACATTTTCACAGTTTATCTACTTTTAGAAACAGCTGCATTAAATATGTTAATGTTAAGAAGGATGCTTTTGAATCTATAAGTGCCATCCATCTATAATTATCTATAATTATCTTTCTTAAATTTTTATTACCTAATTTTAGTCTCAATATTATGCTAAACTCATTAGAATGAATTTTATCATTTCCTCTCTTCTATTCTCCAGGGAACAATTCACATAGAGATTGTTTATTTGGTAAACTCATTTGGCATTATATGGCTTCCTGTGTGTTGAAATAGAGGCAGCATTATAGCTAAGGGGTCTCACAACAGCCCTTGTCTCCAGACACTGAACGTGGCCCTGGATCCACATCTGTTCAACATACTCAGTTTCCATTATCCCACAGGATACCACTGGCTGTGTCCTGCTTCCTTTATCTGAGCAGGACCATGACTGAAGCTTTGGCTACTAACTTACACTTTACTCTGCTTGGCTTTTTAGAATCACTTTGTTTTAGATCTCAACAAATCCTTTTTATATTTTTTTCATCATTTGCTGTGTTTGGAAATAAAGATATATTTAAATACATATTCATAGTTAATTATAGTACCAACAGAACTCGTTGAAACTTGAGTCTAGCATAGGCTGCTAGATTCAGGTCTGATCCTCTTCAGCTTAACTCCCTTCCTCTCTAATTATTTTTGCTTCCCTCAAATAGGCTGCGTATGCTTACAATGAAAGTCCCTAGCTTTGGGATTCTTGTATACTCTTGTGAAAAATCTGGATCTTATCATCATCCATATTCTCAAAACTATCAATGTTTTGTTCTCAGTTTACTCTTTCCCCACCACAGAGATGCCACCTAACAGACCACATCATCCTTATGGTATCCCCAGTCACTGGGGTTCTGTATTTCATGCTCCTGCAATATCTTAGATTTTCTTCTTCATAATATATCAAATGTGTAATGAAATAACTAGCTGAGTAATTTTTATTAATCTATACTTTTAAATTAGCCATAGCCTGGTAAGGATAAGAACATCATTTATCTTTCTCATTGTGTTTCCAACACCTATTACACTGAGAATGTAATCAGATATCATTAAATTACCTTATTTGGCCTTATTTCCATTCATAAGTTTCATAATAAAATATAGATTTAGTTTTCCAGATTAAGTTTAGTCTATCAAGGCATGTCAGTAATAAATTTAGAATTTTAAAAATTTATATTATATAACAGATGATGATGAATTAATAAAATATGAAAGACCACTTTCAGGTAAACATGCAAAAATTAATTCAAGGATTCAGTTTTACAGAAGCGCTGAATATATTATGATAATTCTAAACCGTTATCTGTAACTCTGATCACACAACATGGGCCTGGGGAAAGTCACACACTACTCAGTAATAACAATGGGAAAAATATTATGGTCAACAATAATTAAGAGTGAAATAGATTCCGAATTAGATTATAGGACTCATTCCCAACACTCTAAGTATTACCTTTTTTCTGGCAATGTGGCAAAACATGACCAAGATTGCTTATAAAAAAATTTTCATGTATTTTATTTATTTATTTATTTATTTATTTATTTATTTATTTATTTATTATACGTTCTGGCTGCACTTTCCCCTTCCTCCTCCCCTGCCAGTTCCTGACCCCCAATACTCCTCTGTCCTCACTTTCGTTTAGAAAAGGACATGTCTCCCATGTGTATCAACAAAACATGGCATATTATGTTGCAGTAAGACTAAACACCTCCCCACATCTTAAAACTAGGCAAGGTGACCAAGTAAGAATAATAGGGTCCCAAATGGTAGTAAAAGCGTCAGAGACAGCCTCTGACCTCACTATTAGGAGTCCCACAGGAGGACCAAGCTATGTAACATATATTAAGAGTAACTGGGTTCATCTCATGTAGGCTCCCTAGTTGTTAGTTCAGTCTCTGTGAGCCCCTATGAGCACAGGTTATTTGACGATTCTGTGGGGTATTTTATGATGTCCTTGAGCCCTCTGTTTCTTATAATCCTTCAGCCCACCCCCTAGCCTCCTCTGCAGGATCAACATAATGTTTGGTTGTGAATCTACATCTATTTCCATCCGTTTCTGCTTAATGTAAGTATTCCTGGCACTCTATGTGGTTGAGCCAACATGGCTCTGGTGGAATGCACCTTGTACAGAGGCAAGCCCCTGGGAGTGGCTGTGTAAACCCATGCACATCCCTTCTCTTAAAAAGAACGCCCATGTTTTGGTTGCTCTCTTCTTATCACTTTCTGTCTTGCTTCTGTTTCTGTTCCTGCCTGGGAATTCTCTTAAATAAACCCTCGTGGTGTATCTCTTCTCATGAGCGAAACCAACAGGTAAAGCCTCATTGACACCAGTTAGGCTAGGCACCAATCTATGAGTATAACAAAATATCATTAGGCGTCATTACATTGGCATTATTTTCTGTCAGTCATGTTTTGGTCTATTTTAGGCCTCTTGGTCATCCAGCCTGTGGGTTTTAGTTCTCCAGACAGTGTCAAGAATGAACTTACTCTCTTGGCATGGGTCTCAGTCTATACCAGTCATTGGTTGGCCATGCCCTCAATCTCTAGGCCACTCTTAAACCAGCACATCCAAGAGGCAGGAGAGAAGGTTATGTGGCTGGGTTGAAGGATTGGTGTCCCATATCCCTCTACTTGAAGTCTTGACAGGAGATTCCCTG
The DNA here is from genome assembly GCA_004025045.1 of Sigmodon hispidus. NCBI lineage: Eukaryota > Metazoa > Chordata > Mammalia > Rodentia > Cricetidae > Sigmodon > Sigmodon hispidus. The sequence continues at coordinate 3,220 of PVIH01005834.1, forward strand.
TTCAAACTGCACATCTGCTACTGCTAGGAATCTTAATTGAGGTCATCTTTGTAGATTCTTTCCCTTGCAAAAGTTTTTACCTGACCTTGAAATTTCCCCCTTTTCCAGTAATCTCTTTCAATACTCTCCTCTTTGACCACTCCCCCAAATGGAATTATTCATATTCCCATCCCCACCTGCCTGCAGTCCTCTCACAAAATTTCTTCTCTTTCCCCTTCGCAGAAAGACCTGGGTATCTCTCTTTGAACCCTCCTTGTTAACTAGTCTCTCTGGGTCTGTGGGTTATATCATGATGATCCTATACTTTACAGCTAATATCCATTTGTGAGTGAGTACATACAATGTTTCTCTTTCTGGCTCTCCGTTACCTCACTCAGGATGATTTTTTTCTGGTTTCATCTATTTGCCTGAAAATTTCCTGATGTTCAGTTGAGTAGTACCCCATTGTATAAATGCATCACATTTTCTTTATCCACTCTTCAGTTGAGAAATATCTAGGTTGTTTCCAGATCCTTGCTAGTACAAATCAAGTTGCTATAAAATAGTTAAGCAAGGGTCCTTGTGGTATTGTTTGGCATCCTTTGGTATATGCACAAGAATGGTATATCTGGATCTTGTGAGAGATTGACTCCAAGATTTACAAGATACTGCCATATTGATTTCTAAAATGGCTTTGCAGGTTTGCACTCCCACCAGTAATGGAGTGTTTCTCTTGCTCCACATCCTCCCCAGCATAAGTGGTCACTTGTGGTTTTGACCTTAACTATTCTGACAGGTGTCCTAGAGTCATTGTGATTTGCATTTTTTGATGCTTAAGTATGTTGACCATTTCTTTAAGTGTTTCTCTACCTTTTGAGATTTCTCTATTCAGAATTCTCTATTTAGATCTGTGTTGCATTTTAAGTTAGATTATTTAGTGTCTAGTTTTTTGCATTTTTGTATATGTTTTGGAAATCAGTCCTCTATCAGATGTGGGATTGGTGAAAATATTTTCCCATTCTGTATACTGCCCCTTTGTTCTATTTATGATGTCCTTTGCCTTATAAAAACTTTTTAGTTTCATGAAGTTTCTTTTACTAATTGTTGACATTAGTGTTTATACTATTGAAGTTCTGTTTAGAAAGTTGTCTCTTGTGCCGCTGTGTTCAAGGTTCTTTATCTTCTATCACGGTTATGTGACTGAATTTATGTTGAGATTTGTTATCAATTTGGACTTGATTTTTGTGAAAAGTGATAGATATAGATCTATTTGCATTCTCCCACATGTTGACATCTAGTTATACCAGCACCATTTCTTGAAGATACTTTCTTCTTTCCATTTTATAATTTTGGCTTCTTTGTCAAGACTCAGGTGTCTATAGGTATGTGGATTTATCTTTGAGTCTTTAATTTGACTTAATTGGTTCAATTGTCTTTTTTATGCCATTATTGTGCAGTTTTTATTACTACAATTCTGTAGTAGATCTTGAAATTCAGGATTATGATACCTTCAGAAGTTCTATCATTTTACATGATTTTTTTTAGCCATTTTTGGCTTTTTGTTTTTCCATAGAAGTTAAATATTGCTTTTTTCAAGGTCTTTGAAAAATTGTGTTGGAATTTTAATAGGGATTACATTGAATCTGTAGATTGTTTTTGGTAAAATGATCATTTTTACTGTTAATCCTAGAAAACCAACCATTTCCAATTTTTGTTATTATTATAGGCCATGGCAGACAACCTGGCAAGTAGAAAAGTCAGTTTCATAGAGAATCAGAGGAAGGAATGAGTCCTAAAAAATCCTGGTAACATTAAGATTCTATTTGCCACTGTGTTGCCTCAGTGTTCTTCTTAATGTGAATAAGCTCCATGTTTTCCTCTATTATTCAGTGTTATTTTCTATTACTGGCAGACAGAGAATTCTTTTGAATCCACATTTTTGTAATGATAACCTTTTGTCAATTTTATCTCAATTGAATCTGTGATACATGATGCAAATTATAAAAATCATTTCTAATAATCATGATTTGCCCTTTTTCTATTGATGGGCTCTGGAATGCATTATGTTATAGACAGTCTCTAGGAAATGAGTCACTGGGTTGAGTCTTCCTACTTCTGTACCCAGAGTACAATGCGTCTATATTCCCTTGGAGATTATAAACATTACCCATGCTTGTTTCTAAAAATATTGTATGTGTTTTCAAACATCTCATATTTACTAGCCATAATACTCCCGGATATTTGCTATAATCCTATAAAAAGTTAAAGCAAAGGTAAAGGAGTATGACAACCCATTTTTTCCACCATCCACCCAGACATTTATTTTTCATGGAACAGTCATTAATTACTGTTAAAAATTCTGATGATACACATCATACTTCCTCTCCAGATTCATTTTCTATTTCCTAAAAAACTAATTTATTGAACTCTAAAAAACTACCTCTTTTATTGTTATAGCATTTTATTGGAGGAGTACCAAAATTTACATACATACATGTATATACACATTTAGTGACTGTGTTCAGTAAGCTTCTCTAAAAATTTGGAAAGTTTTAAACAAAAAGAAAATGTATAATGCAATTCTAATTAGTCTCCTATTTTTATCAGGCTTAAGACAAGATTGAGTGACCATGTGGTGGACAACTGATTGTTCTCCAAATCAGTTCTCAGGTTTTAAAACTGATGCAATGACTTTGATTATTTTTGTCTTAAACAATACTTCTGCTGTCTTCCTAACCTGTCTTTGCTCCAATTTTTTCTTAAAGCAAACCAATGAACTATTAATTTATTATTGAATAAGAAACTTTTGTTTTTGCAAGATAAGGTTCTAATGTATCCTAGTGTGGCCTGTAACTGGCTATGTAGCCTCATGCTAGCCTTGAATTCCTCATCCTCCTTCTTGCCTGTTCCTCCCCAGTGCTGAAATCAAGCCTGTGCACACCACTCATGAACCATTTTGACTGATTTCATTATTTTCCCCTTTTCTAATCAGGCTCTTTCTACTTTGCCAATATGATGTAGGAGGGTTTCTAGGTACTCAGGAACTCTAACTGAGCAGGTCCTCTGCTTGCTGAATGGCATTTTTGTTTTTAATTCATTTGGGGCAGAGGGGGAATTAGAGAAGTATTGACTTACCCTGCAGTGCCTGTGGATAAGGCAAGCAGTGTTCTTGTGTAAACTTGGAGTATGCATCCTAACAGTAGCTGTTTGAGAAAGGCTTTATGTGGAAAAAGAATAAAAAAGCTCATCTTCTGTGTTCTCAATTGTGCATCTATACCTCAGATGACTGACTTTTAAACCAAGAATACTTCTGTTCTGCCTGATGTCAGAAAGTGTTGTTTGTTTGGTTGCTCACTTGTTGGCTTGTATTTATTTTGATTTTTGTCTTCAAATTCTGACATGTTTTAAACAAATAATTTTAAACAGTGGCATGGATTAGTCCTTCTTATAAACATGGGAATAAAGATGGAAACAAATGTAACCCAGTAAGAACTTGAAATTTAAAGAGCGAGCTATCTTTTAAATTTCTCAGACTATTCCCTTAGTTGCACTTATAACACAGGCAATTAACTTGGCTAAAGCAAATATTCTTTGATGATCATGATGAATAAATGTGGATGGTTTTAAAGATGACAGAAGTTTTGTTATTGACTAGGGAATAATATGCACAATTGGTATAAGCAAGCAAAGATGAAAAGACCCACTGCTTATAAAACATCAAAGCTTTCAGGCATGTCTTCCCTCATTGGCAAGCCTGAAATATTGGGGAACCCATTTACATCCCAACATTATGGAATAATGTGTGTCTCTTTGATGATAGGCTGAGGTAAAACTTCAGAGTTACACTGCATTAAATACATGAGCTTCTTAATTAGAGAAATGGTTCTCCCACTGAGGATTTGATACTCATCATGCTAACATTATTTCACATTATGATAGTGTGAGAAGTCTGAATTAAAAGTAATCCCCCTTTGGCTGGTTACTAGCCATTTGACTTTAAACTATTCTTAACACTTTTTCTTCTTTTAAAGTACATTTTAATGGGAATTAAATGAGAGAACATTTGGGTTCATTTTATCTTATTGTTAGCAAATACATGATGTGTGATAAATTATGTAAAATGAAAATTTTGACTAGAAACATAACTCAGTAGTAGCATGCGCAGACCCTGGGTCCATTCTCCAACACTAACAAAGGAGAAAAATAGATAATTATTAATTTGTTTTTGTTTCTGGAATCTGTACATTCCAGCAAAATAATGCCAGCATCTGCTTGATATCTGTTTAGTCTTTTGTCCCATCATAATATAGGAAAACGTAACAAACCAAGCATGTGATGTAAACATCAATCTAGTAAGTCCCTTGGGCATGTCCGTGCATCTCTGTCATAGCCATGTTGTGGACACACCCCTACCCACAGAGCATGTTCACAGAACATGCCCCTGGGGCTCCCTCTTCTCTCTCTCTCTATCTATCTATCTATCTATCTATCTATCTATCTATCTATCTATCTCTATCTCTATCTCTCTCCCCTTCTCCCTCCCCTACTCTTCCCTGGATATCCAAAATTTCCAATAATAAAACTCTAAATGGCATTCTGTGAGTGTTTTTCATCTTTCCATGTTCAAAATACTAACAAGCACTAGTATTGTGGAGACTCCAGCCTCCTAAGTCTTCCCACTCATAGTTACTTCCCATGCTCTCAGTTCTAACTAACTAACATACTATCTATGTTATCACTAACATACAGTTCTAAAGATTAACTTTCCAACACACAAATTCCAAAAAACTTGGTGTTGTATAATTTGTATTGTCATGCTGACTGGGTTTACAGTGACCCAAGAATCATAGCTCTTGATTGTGTTTGCAGGTGCATTTCCAGAGAAATTGACTAACAAGAGGGAAGACCAATCTTGAATGTCAGCCATAGGATCTCATGGGCTAGGGGTTTGAATGGAATAAGAAGAGAAAAAGAAAAAGCAAGCTGCATACCCACATCTGTCTGTTCTGTCTCCTGATCTGCCCAGATCACAACAAACTGCTTCAAATGTCTATCAGCATAACCACAAAATACTCTCATTGCTATGCCTCACTCACTGTTGCCCCACATATTATAAGTTAAACATATACCTGTTATCTTTTAAATTTCTGTTTGTTGCATATTTTGTCTGAGGAAAAGTAAAATAACTAATACATACTAACAGGCATTTCAAATCATCCACAAATAACCTTTGTTTTAAAAAAGGAACAAGATAAAGGATTCATACTTTTCAATTTCAAAACATTGCAAGTCTATAGCAACTATGTATTTCAGGCAGAAAGACAGATAACTTGACCAATAGTGAATAATGAAAAGCCCTAAAATAATCCATAAATGTATAATCTTTAGTAGGATTCTAAGGCCTGTTCAACTAATGATATTTAAGAATCTAGACAACCTATTTTAAAAAATTAAAATAGATGCTTATTTCCCATCTTCTGTAGGTATTAAACCAAGTGGCTGAGGAGGTGACTCAGTTAGTACTTGCCATTAGGACTGGGAACCTAAATTTAGACATCTACCACATATGTAATGCTATAGAAGTCTACACCAATAATCCAAGCTGTGGAGGATCCCTAAGGTTTGTTGGTCATATAGTCTAGCACACTGTTAAATTCCAAGTTCAGTAAGACAACTTGGGATTGCTATTTTGTCCTATGGCAAGACAGGATACAGCCAGGCAGGAAATCCAAGAGAGACACAGGGAGAAGAAAGGCAGAGTCAGAGGAGATGCTGCAAGCCAAGTGGGAGAGCAAGATGTGATGGAACACAGAGAAAGCCACCAAAAAATGTGTGATATGTGGATTTAATAGAAATGAGTTAATTTAAAATGTAAGAGCTAGCCAGAATAGCCTGAGCAATGGACAAAACAGTTTGTAATTAATATTAAATCACTGAGTGATTACTATATAAATGACTGTGGGAAACCAGGGGGCTGGGAGAGATGGAAAAATGTTTAGCTACAAACTTGTCTCAAAACATACAGTGGAGAGAAATAGAGAAAGACAGTTCACAGCAACCTCTGACTTGTACACATAGGCACATATTAAAAAAAATAAACATGTAGAAGACATACATTTAGAGCTTAAAGTATGAAATATATAAGAAAATGTAAAGAAGTTTCATGATACCCAAGATAGTGTTTCTTTGTGGGTGATCTTTTATCAGCTCTGGTCACCATCACACTAGAGGCTCCAGTGAAGAAATTTAAAAAGAACAAAAACAGAGAAAACAGCATTATACTAGAAAGAATGGTAAAGGATAACTTCCTTCGTGTGTGTGTGTGTGTGTGTGTGTGTTACTATAAACACACACATATATGTAAGACACTAAAGAAATGAAGAACATTTATTAGTTTATTTCCATAAACTGATATGCATTATTCCTATAATATAATCAAAAACCTTTGTATTTGCTAAGTCATCAAAAGAAATAAAACACTGAGAGTAATTTTAACCAAGGGAGTATAAGATACATTGGAAATTATAAAACATTGCTGAAGAAATTTTTTGAATTAATGAAACATTCTAAGTTCATACATTAAGATGGTAATCATACCAAAATGAACCTATAAATTCAAGCTATCCTATTTTAATATCTATCTATCTATTATCTGTTCATCTATCCATCTATATCTATCCATCCATTCATTCATCTATCTATTCACCCTTTTTCTAGTCTAGAAAACCCTAAATTTTACATATTATAAAGAATCCAGAATAACCAAACTAAAGGTCAGTTTTTGTATTGTGTGTTTGTTTTTATTCTGCCTTATTTCAAAGAGATTTAACATTATAAAATGTGAAATATTTGTATCGTGGACTCAGTCACATTCATCTGCTCATAAAAGATTTTGAATTATAGTTTATGCTTATCTCATATCTCAGATTTTGAGCAACAATATAACTCCAATTCAAGAATAGGATAACAGTAACTTTATATAATTTCAGTGTGTCATTAAATCAAAAATTGTGACAATAAATCAAATGATATAAAAAGGACTTTATATAATAATAATCAATCTAAAACAGTAAGTATTTGCTCTAAACTTTCTTTAAAAATACCATAGCCACAATTTGATTTCTCACCACTTAAACAAAACCTGAAAAACAGTGATATGCTAATATGAAAAAGGAAATACTCATGAGGCTTTTCCCTTAAAGAAAGTATTTTTTTGTCAAGTAGAAAATGCTGAGAATAGTTATCCACAGGGAAAAGTTCTCCACAACTGGTTATCTAAAGACATGTACACACAGCTAACATTATGTGGTCTAAGAAGTTTGCAGTTACATATTTAGGAATATATGCAGATAGATAGATAGATAGATAGATAGATAGATAGATAGATAGATGATCACAATTAAAGACTAAGTCACTCAATTGAGAACCAGGGGACATGCCTAAGAGGGGATGAGGGAGAAAAAGGAAAGAGGAGCAATATAATTATACTATAATTTCAAAAATAAAAATATTTTAAAATAAAATATTGAATAAGTGTACTCCCAAAATATTATGGCTTCTAAGAATGATCATTCAAACATGTAATTATAGTGCTAGGTAGGCTGAAGCTGGGGACAAGTTCAAGGCCAGCATGATCTATAATGAAGCAAAATTCTATACCAAAACTTTGAATAGGAGAGGGAGAGAGGAAAGAAGGAAGAAAGAAAGAAAGGAAACAAGCTATGACTCATTTTGAACTGAGTTACAACTCTTGCAGAGGACCAAGGTTTCCATCACAGCAGCTCATAGCTTCCTATAACTCCAATTCATGGAATCTTATCCCCTCCACTGATCTCTATAGGCTTCTGCATAAATGTTGCCCACATACTTACACTCAGACACACACATACATATTAAATAAATAAAGTATAAAATATAAAACTAATTATCAAAAGCAATCTTATTTCTACCAGTTTTTAGTAGAAGTCTGTTCAGTCTCTTATATAAAGTAATTTTGTGATATTTAAATAATTGACATTATTCTACTGAGAAGAATGCCAAAGAATAGTTGTTCAAAAAACATTTTACAAAAGGCTTATTTTGATTCATGTTGTAGACATTGATCTTTTTAAATTAGATATCCCCAGAATATATCCTCACTTAAAGCAGATCATGTGGTTTAGTCAACACAATTGGTGGCCAATCCCTTCTGCACAGTGAAGCTTAACCAAAAGGGACGGTTGGCATCTGTTCTAATGCTGCATACATCCAAACAGAAGCTAAAACAGATGCTACTGTACACATAATTAGCCTTTGTAAAAGATCTTGTAGCTTCTCTTTTTTGTCAGAATGCCTGCTCATTGCCCAGTTCCCCAAACTCATCAGGTGACTGATTGCTAGGCAACCAAGTAATACCATCTAGAGAATTCTCACTCTCAATTCAGCAGATGCCATCTCACGTAGATACAAGGGGGTTCAAAGCATCAAAAACCCTAGAAGTCAGTATTAATTGTACTGCATTTAAGACAAGTAAAATATCTCATGAGCTGTACTGAGAATGTTCAGATAGAGAAAATAAGTTAGCACAAAATAGTCATTATAAACTTTGAAAATTATGAGTGAAATGTAGATGATATTAAGAATCACCTTCCTCTTTTTTGACAAAAACTAATACCGTGTAAGATTGGTCTTTGTCTAGAAAAGTTGTATTTTATAGCTAACTGTTAAAACAATATATAAGTATAAATTATATTTATATATAAATATGTAATTAAATTTCATTATATTAGATGATACAATGGGGACAAAAGCATTATCAAACACTGTGTAACCTTGAGTTCTTGATGTGACTTTCAGTTTTCTGAAACTAAAACTGATAGCAAAGTTTTCTTTAACAAATTTACCTCATCAAGTAGTCTAGGGTTTTCCTTCAATGCAGGTAATCAATTGTTCTGTTTTTTAATGTACCTGGTTCCCTTATAGACATCAACTGAAGTTCAGATCACAAAAATTCCAATAAAATGCTTCTCTCTTATTTTGTGGTAAGTTATCTATTGTAGTCCTTTACTGAAGCTGTTAAGAACAAATTGCAGTGCATAGCAGAACCTCTCACCACATCACATAAATAGCCATAGTGCATTGCTGTCAATGCGGGCAGCTGGGAAGAAGATAACAAGCTTCAGGACTCATCTTTCATCTAGTGACATGAAGATTGTTCTGGTATATAAGACAGTTATACTTTTGAAGTAGTCGGTAGTATCAACCTTAAATTTAAGCCTTCTAGAAGTTCTTCCTTTAGATAAGCAAGCCTTATTTTTCTTTCCCAAAAGAGGGGATTAACTACATCAGCAGTACCCCACCATGAGTAACTAAATTTCATTTGGAAAAGAGTTGGTTTATTCAGGTCTGAGAAGCTTGCTCAGGTACTAGTTAGGAAAACAGCTACATACTGAATGTCAGAGTGGCTTTGCAACGGAACAAAGAGCATACTCATAATTAAAAATTCATTGTGAAAGCGGACTGATGTGGACATCATAAGGGATATTTGTAAGGTTCTTTGAGATAATTCTGCTTTCTGCCTAACATTCATCAGAGCCATGTTGTATAGGTGAGCCTTTCAGTTTTATAAAAGAAGGTACTAAAATCAGAGCAAAAAGGTCACAAAATAAAAGCCATGTTCATGCCACACACATATAAGTAGTTGTGGTCTATATCCCTACTGGTTAGAAGAAAAACTTTACTTTTAAAATTTATATTGTTCTGAATATTTATACCCCTAATATAAGGGCATCTATCAATGTAAAAGAAACACTTCTAAAGCTCAAATCCCACATCGATTCTCACACCCTAATAGTGGGAGACTTCAGTGCCCCTCTATCATCTTTGAATAGGTCAACCAGAGACTCAACAGAGAAATAAGGAGTGTAACAGAGGACATGATACAAATGAATTTAATAGATATTTATAGAATCTTCCACCCAAACTCAAAGGAATATACATATTTCTCAGCACCACTTAGAACTTTCTCTAAAATTGACCACATATTTCATCATAAAGCAAATACCAATAGATACAAAAAAAATGAAAATAATCCCTTGTAACAAATGAGACCACCAGGGCCTAAAATTAGAAGTCAACAACAACAAAAATCACAGAAAGCCTTCCAACTCATACAAGCTAAACATCACTCAACTAAACCACCTCTGGGTCAAGGAAGAAATTAAGAAAAAAATCCAAGTCTTCCAAGAATATAATGAAAATGAAGCCACAACATACCCAAACTTATTGGACACAAAGAAAGCAGTCTTAAGGGGAAACTTCATAGCACTAGATGCCTATATGAAAAACCTAGAGAAATCTCACACTAGAGAACTAACAGCACAGGTGAGAGCCCTACAACAATTAGAAACAAATTCACCTAGAAGGAGTAGATGGCATGTAATAATCAGTCTTAGAGCTGAAATCAATTCAATTGAAACAAAAATAACAATACAAAGAAATAATGAATCGAAGAGTTGATTCATTGAGAAAGTTAACAAGATAGATAAACCCTTATTCAAACTAACCCAAAACCGGAGAAAGAGTATCCAAATCAACAAAAGCAGAAATGAAAAGGGACATAAAAACAGACTCCCAAAAAGTCCAGAGAATTATCCGGTCATACTTTGAAAATCTATATTCCATAAAAATGGAAAATAGAGAGGAAATGGACAGCTTTTAGGACAGGTACCATTTACCAAAATTAAATCAAGATCAGATTAAATACCTAAGCAGACATATAAACCTAAAGAAAATTGAAGCTGTTACTAAAAGCTTCCCAAGTATTGAAGCCCAGGTCCAGATGGTTTCAGTACAGAATTCTACCACATGTTCAAAGAAGAACCATTACCAATATTCCTCAAACTGTTTCACAGTAGAAACTGAGGGAATATTGCCAAACTCTTTTTATGAGGCCACAATTACCCTAATACCCAAGCCACTCAAACATGCATCAAAGAAGGAGAAATGCAAACCAATTTTCCTCATGAATATTGATGCTAAAATGCTCATCAAAATTCTGGCAAACCGTACACAGCAAGGTATAAAAAATATCACCCACCACGATCAAGTAGGCTTCATCCCAGAAATGCAAGGAAGGTTCAACATATGAAAAACTGTAAATGTCATTCATCATATAAACAAACTGAAGGAAAAAAACCACATGATCATATCCTTAGACAAAATCCAACACTCCTTTATGACAAAAGTCTTGGAGAGATCAGGCATACAAGTAAATATAGTAAAGGTGATTTACAAGAAGCTGAGAGCCAACATTAAATTTAAGGAGAAAAATTCCAAACAATCCCACTCAAATCAGGAACTAGACAAGGCTGTTCTCTCTCACCTTATCAATTCAAATTTGTTCTCAAATTTTAGCTAATGCAATAAGGGAACAAAAGGAGATTAAGGGGATAAAACATGGAAAAGAGGTGAAACTATCTCTATTTGCAGATGATATGACTTTATACATAAATGATCCACAAAATTCTACCAGGGAACCTCCACAGCTCATAATTACCGTCAGCAACATAGCAAGATACAAGATTAACTCAAAGAAATCAGTAGCCCTCCTGTACACTAAAGATAAAAGGGCTGAAAAAGAAATAAAGAAAACATCACCCTTTATAATAGCTGCAAAAGTGTTAAGTATCTTGGAGTAACTATAACCAAAGGTATAACATATCTATTTGACAAAAACTTTAAATCACTGAAGAAAGAATTTGAAGAAGATATCAGAAAATAGGAAGATCTCCCATGTTCCTGGATAAATAGGATCAACCTAGTGAAAAAGGCAATACTAACTAAAGTAATCTACAGCTTCAAAGTAATTCCCATCAAAATCTCAAAACAAGTTTTTACAGACATTGAACTCAATTTCATTTGGAATAACAGAAAAGCCAGGATTGCCAAAACAATTTCTCTCAACAAAAGAAGCTCAGGAGGCATCATCATCCGTGAGCTACAGTAATAAAAGCAGCCTGGTACTGACATAAAACCAGCCTTATGGATCAATGGAATCAAACTGAAGATCCCAACACTAACCCAAAAACCTATGAACACCTGATCTTTGACAGAGGCCCAAAATATTCAATGGATAAAAGATAGCATATTTAACAAATGGTGTTGGCATAGCTGAATGGAAGTGTGTAGAAAATGCAAATAGATCTGAGCCTGTCACCCTACACAAAACTCAAATCCATGTAGATCAAAGACCTCAACATTAACCCAGCCACTTTAAACTTGATAGAAAAAGAAAGTGGGAAATACACTTCTATGAATTGGCACAGGTGACTACTTCCTAAATATAACACCAGTGGCACAGACACTATGACCAACAATCAATAAGTGGGATCTCCTGAAGCTAGTAAGCTTCTGTAAAGCCAAGACACTGTCAATAGGACAAAACTACAGCCTACAGAATGAGAGAAGATTTTCCTCAACCCTACAAGTGATAGAGGACTGATCTCTAAGATATATAAAGAACTCAAGAATCTAGGGCCCAAAACCTTGAATATCCCAATCAAAAAATGGGGTTCAGAACTAAAAAGGGAATTCTCAGCAGAAGAATTACAAATGGATAAAAAGCACTTGTCACTCTGGAATGCAGTATGGTGGTTTCTCAGAAAACTGGGAATCAATCTCCCCAAGGATCCAGCAATACCACTTCCAGGCATATACCCTAAAGATGCACATTCATACTCCAAAGACACTAGCTCAACTATGTTCATAACAGGATTATTCATAATAGCAAGAACATGGAAGTAACTTAGATGCACCTCAAATGAAGAACGGATTAAAAAACTGTGGTTGATCTACACAGTGGAGTACTACTCAGCAGTAAGAAAAGAAAATGATATCCTAAAATTTGCAGGCAAATGGATGGATTTGGAGAAAATCCTACTGAGTGAGGTATCACAAACCAAAAAAGATAATCAGGGGATATACTCACTCATTAGTTGACTTTAATCAAAAGCAAAGAATATCCAAGCTGCAAACCACAACCACTGAACAGCCTGGGATCTGAAGTACCTGGGACTGGCACCTTGAAACCCACTCCCTCCTGAGAAACACTTGACCCAGTCTTGATATTAGGATGAAGAAATCATACTTGCATGGATTTATACTTACCTGTGGACCTCTTGCCCTTTCTGGGGAGGGTATTGTGGGATGGGGAGAAAAGAAACTGAACGGGATGATTTGGGAGCATGAAGGGAGTTTTAACAAGGGGATACATGGATAAAAAATGAGGCTTTATTCTATAAAAGAAAAAAAATTACTCTCTTGTCACTTTTAAGCATAGATTATTGTTATCATTGTCACTATCCTGTACATTGGATTCCCTGGAAATACTTATCCTAGTAATGAAAATTTAACCTTTAAGAAATAATTGTCTCCCTCCTCAATCCCACAGTCCCTGGAAAGCATCATCCTATCATCTGCTTCTTCCGGTTCAAGTAGGTTAGATTCTCTATCTATTCAGAAATTGTGAAATCTCCATGTCTGAAATTGTGAAATCTGTAATTTTGGGGGGTTCATTATCATTAAAGATTTTCTTATTTTAAATTTGATTAATTTATATATATATATATAAACAATGACAAGTGATTAATATAAGTTTAAAAAAAGCAAATAGAAGTATATGTAAGGTTTTGAAGGAAGGACAGTAAAACAAAATTGGGAATCAATCTACCTCATGATCCAGCAATACTCTCGGGCATATACCCTAAGGATGCATATTTGTACCACAAGGACATTTGCACAACTGTGTTCATAGCAGTATTATTTATATTATGTATATATACATAATATGTATTATGTATATATATTATTTATTATTATGTAATAGCCAGAACTTGAGAACAACCTATATGCCTCTCAATGAAAAAAAAATAATGTATCTTAAAAAGTAGTATCTTTACACAATGTAATATTATACAGCAGTAAAAAAAAAAAGTGATATACTGAAAATTTCAGTCAGAAGGATGGAACTAGAAAAAAATATCATCCTGAGTGAGGTAACCCACAGCCAGAAAGACAAATGTGGTAAGTCCTCACTCATAAGTGGATATTATACTTAAAGCAAAGGATATCCAGGCCATAATCCACAACTCTAGAGAAACTAGATAACAAGGAAAACCCTAAGAAAGACATCCATAGATACTCCTAGGAAGAGAACTATGTAAGATCTCCGGAATAAATTGGAGATGGAGAACCACAAAATAGATATATTGACAGAGGAAGCTATTTAAGGTTAGGAGAAACCTGATGGTAGAAAACATCCTAGGAATCTACAAGGATAACTTCAGCTAAGACTCTGAGCAATATTGAAGAGGGTTCTTGAACTGGCCTTCCCCTGTAATCAAATTGATGACCACCCTAATTATTATCATAGAAGCTTCATCCAACAACTGATGGAAGGAGACACAGAGATCCACAACTAAACACTGTAATGAGGTCCCAATCCAGTCAAAGAAAGGGAGGAGAAATTATGTGAGCAAAGAGGTCAAGATCATGATGAGGAAACCCAGAGACAGGTGACATGCACTACTGGGAGCTCACTGACTCTGGACTGACAACTCAAAAACTTGTATATGTGATTGAACTAGCCCTCTGATTGTGAATGACAGTTGTGTGGCTTGGACAGTTATGGGGCCTCTGGCAGAGGGACCAGAATTTATTCTTGTGCATGAATTGGCCTTTTGAGGTCCATTCCCTATACCAGGATACCTTGCCTTGGTCCTGCCTCAACTTGATATATCAAACTTTGTTGACTCCCCAATGGAAGGCTTGAACCTCTTTGAGGAGTGGAGCAAGGGGAATCTGGGGTAAGTAGGAGCATGGGAGGGAAGGGGAACTGTGGTGGTATTTAAAAAATATTGACTTAGTTTTAAAAAAGGATTTACAAAGCTCTTGCATAATAACTGGATAACACTTGAAGAGAATTCAAGCTCAGTGTACAGCAAATTTGACATGACATATAGTTATTTAAAACCAATTTTAGTTTTATTGACTTGTTTTGTAGACTAGAATGTGATTTAGAACATTGTGTTACCTGGAGATTGTACAGGCTGATGCTCTGTTTGGATTATTCTGTTCATGTCTGTTAGTTCTTTAAACATGAGTTGATCCTGGTGACTCCTGCTTCTTCTTTTTTAATTTCAGATATGGCCTGGTCCAAATCCTCAGTAATCTCCATTTTCTCCTCTTCTACTCTTATCTGTCCAAATGACAGCAGCCCATGTCTTTGCTGAGAAAATTCAGTTATTCTCAGAATGATGCCTCCTTGCTTTCATGTCTATTTCCATTTACTTAACAGACCATAAATGTGTAAACCAGATACTATCTCTCTCCAGATAAAAGTCCATAGAACATATTTTCTTTGCATTAAGGGTAAAACCAGCCCTCCCAATAGTAGTTTCAAAGATGCTGTGTCTTCTTCAAAAATCTCAAATAATCTAGCTTCTGACTGCCTGTTCGACTTCATCTTTTATTGTTTTCTCACATACTCACCAAATTTTAGAAAGTAACATTTCATTACAAGTAAATGTCTGCATAAGTTTTTTCCTTCTTGGCTGGTTGTTATGGGACTGGATCCTTCTCATCCATAAGAGTAATGCCACATTTATAGAGAAATCTTATTGAGTGTCCCAGCTCTCCCACTCCTCCTTTATTCTGAATTCCAGGACTTTCATTTCTTCAAAAAATTACTTGTAGTAATTTACTTATATTTGTTAATTAATAATTTATGTTACTTATTTAATTGTACCTTATTATTTCTGAATTAGTTCTAAAGTTTATGAGGAAAAATACCTTCAATATCTTCTTTACTAATTGCTCTTCCTTGTGAGAGGGTAAATCATGTGCCTAAAGTTACACAGATACTAACTGCAAATCTAAGTTTTTCTCATAATTCACAGTAGATATTTTGTCCAATGTTGTTCAATATTTTTCTTTTCTCTGTTTGTCCAAATTTATTTAATAAGTTAATTTTATATATATATATATATCTTTTATTATATACCTTTTTACCTTAATTTGAAAATAAATCATACTTGTTTTTGTTTTATATTCTTTGGGGGGAATAGTTTCTTTTCATGTATAACACTGTTTTCTCTCCTTTTCCTCCTCCCAATCCCTTCCAGTCCTCCCTCAGTCTCCCCTAGCCCCATCCCCCCATCCATTCCCCAAGGAAGGCAAGGAATCCCAAACTGGGTTAGTTCAGTCTGCTGTATCCATTTGAGGTAGGTCCAATTCCCTCATCCAAATATTAGGGCTGGGTTAGGTGTTCCTCTGTAGGGAATGGGCTCCAAGATGCTAACTCATGCACAGGAACAAAGTCTGATCCTACTCCACAAGGTTCCACATACTGAATATGCCATTCACAAGTCATATACCTTTGTCAGGTTTAGTTTCTTTTCCTGAAGATTCCCCAGTGGCTGTTTTTTTATTCATTGATCTCCCAAAATCTCCAGCCCGCAATCTCTGTGAGAATCCTACTTATAGTCTGGATCCCTTTGCTCATATATGCTCTACTTGCTCTCTTTACCTGAACCAGAAGCTGAACCTGGTGCTAAGCTATGGATCTCTGCTTCTACCTCTATTCATTGATGAATGAAGGTTCTATAATGACACTTAGGGTGGTTATTCCTTTGATTATAGGGGGAGTTCTGTTTAGGAACCCCCCCCCACTACTATTGGTTAGAATTCTAGCCAGGGACATCTTTTGGGCTCTTGGAGGTTTCTCTAGCATCCCAACTCTTTCCAGGCCTCAAGTGGTTACATCTATCATCATAACCACTTTTTTCTTCCAGTATTTTATTGAGTAATTCATGAGGAAAGTTGGTCTGCAATTCTCTTTGTTGCATTTTTGAGTGGGTTGTGTATCAGGGTGACTGCAGCCTCATAGAGAGTCCAGTTTCTATTTTATAGAACAGTTTGAAGAGTAATGATGTTAGTTCTTCTTTGAATGTCTGGTAGAATTCTGCACTAAAACCATCTAGCCCTAGACTTTTTTCCCCTTTGGGAGACTTTTAATAAATACTTCAATTTTCTTGGGGGCTATAGGTCTATTTAGGTCATTTAGGTAGTCTTGATTTAATTTTGGTAAGTACTGCCTCCCTACAAAGTTGTCCATTTCATTTAGGTTTCCCATTTTAGTAGATTATAGATTTTCAATGTATAACCTAATGATTCTCTAGACTTCCTGGGTGTCTCTTGTTATGTCCCATTTTTCATTTCAGATTCTGTTAATTTGGATACTCCCTCTCGGGCTTTTGGTTAGTTTAGAAAAGAGTTTATCTCTCTTGCTGATATTCTCAAAAAACCAACTCTTTGAGTCATTGATTCTTTGTATTCTCTTTGTTTCAGCTGTATTTATTTCTGCCATAAGTTTGATTATTTTCTGCTTCCAGATAAATTCACTTCTTCCAGGTGAATTTGCTTCTAATTGTTCTAAAACTCTCAACTGTACTGTTAAACCTCTTGTGTGAGTTTCTTTACATTTTTCATATGGGCATCTAGTGCTATAAATTTTCTTCTTAGCATTGCTTTCATTTTGTCCCATAAGATTTGGTATGATGCAGATTCATTTTTATTGAATTCTATGAAGTCTTTTCTTTCTTTCTAAATTTATTCATTGACCCAGAGGTGATTCAATTGGAAGATGTTCCATTTCTAGGAACTTTAGATTTTCTGTGAGTTTTTTTTGTTATTGAAATCTAACTTTAAACTATGGTGGTCTGATATGATAAAAGGAGTTATTCCCATTTATTTGCTATTGATGTTTGCTTCATGACCTAGTATGTGATCAGTTTTAGAGAAAGTACTATGGTGTGCTGAGAATTAAGTATATTCCTTTGGTGGGGTGCAAAGTTCAGTCTATTAAGTCCATTTAAGTCATAACATCTGTTAGATCCCTTATTTTTCATTTGAATCTGTCCAGTTGGCCTATCCATTGTTGAGAGTGGAGTATTGAAGTCTCCCACTATTATTCTGTGAGGTTTGATGTAACGTTTAAGCTTTAGTAGTGTTTCTTTACATATGTAAGTGCTTTTGTGTTGGGGACATAAATGTTCAGGATTTTGACTTCATCTTGGCTATTTTTGTTGAGATAAATTAGTGATGTCCATCCTGGTCTCTTTTGATTAATTTTTGTTTTAAGTCTATTTTGTTAGATATTAAAATAGTTACACCCGCTTAGCACCATCTGATTGAAAACTCTTTTCCAAACCCATTACTCTGAGTCTATGTCTGTCTTTGAAGTTAAGGTGTGTCTCTTGTTTTTAGCAGAAGATTGTTTGTTTTCATCATGTTAGAGTGTGTCTTTTTATAGGTGAATGAGTCATTGATATTAAGGCATATTAATGATCAATTATTGTTATTTCCTATTATTTTTGGTGGTAATGTGTGTATGTTTTTCTTCTTTGGGTTTTTCTTCTGCAGGATTATGTATTGCTTGTGGTTTCATTGATATATTTTGTTTCTTTAGGTTGAAATTTTTCCTCTAGTGCTTTCTGTTGGACCAGATTTGTGGATAAATATTGTTTAAATTTAGTCTTGTCATAAAATATCTTGTTCCATCTATGAAGATTGACAGCTTTGTTTGCTATAGTAGTCCTCATTGCCAGCCTTGCTGTTTTAGTGGCTGTATAACATCTAACCAGGACCTTCTTGCTTTTATTGTTTCCATTGAGTAATCTGGTTTTATTCAAATGGATCTGCCTTTATAGGCAACTTCACCATTTTCTTCTACAATTCTTAATATTTTTTCTTTGTTCTGTAGGTTTAGTGGCTTGATTATTATGTGGTAAGTAGACTTTTTCCTAGGGGGTAGTCTATTTGGTGTTCTATAAGCTTCTTGTTCTTCAGAAACATTTTTTTTTCTTTAGGTTTTGAAAGTTTTCTTTGATAATTTTGTTGAATATATTTTCTGTGCCTTTGAACTTGTATTATTCTCCTTCAATTGCAATTATTCTCAGGTATGGTCTTTTCATAGTGTCCTAAATTTCCTGGATGTTTTGTGTTATGAGATTTTTGGTGTTAGTGTTCTCTTTGACTGATGTATCTATTTCCACTATTCAATCTTTCACTCCATTTTATTCAGTTGGTTATGCTCCCCTCTGTAGTTTCAATTCATTTCTTAAAGTTTTCTGTTTCCATCTTTGCCTTCATTTTTGTCTTCTTTATTGCTTCTCTTTCAAATTTTAATTCCTGGAGCATTTCTTTCATCTGTTTGTTTTCTTTTTCTTGGTTTTCTTTATTTTCTTTTAGGGATTTGTTAATCTCTTCCAATTTTTTGTTTAATTTTCCTTTATTTTTAAGGTAATTTTTTTATTCCTCTCTTAAGGACTCTATTATCATCATAACGTTGTTTTTAAAGTTGGTTTATTCTTCTTCCTCTGCATTGCCCTGCTGTATTAGTTTCTGGCTTGAACTTTGTGGCTTAACCCTGAGATTCAGACCCACAATCCCACAGTCCCACAGTCTCACAAAATCATACAGATGCTTATATTAGTTACACTCTGCTTGCTGATTGACCCAGGCATATAACTTGCTAAGTCCCAATTCTTAAACTAACCCATGATTCTTATCTTGTTTAGCCTTTTGGTTCACTTCCTTTTCTCAGAGCAGCATGGCTGTCCTTTGCATCTCCTGGCTTCTTCTGGTTATTCTCTGGCACTTTTCTGGTATCTTTGCTCTACTCTTTATGTTCTCAGATTTTTCTTAGTCTGGTAATCCTGCCCACACTTTCTGTCTGCCTTCAACTAATCAGCATTTTTATTAAACCAGTAGGTGGGAAAATTGTTTACAATGAAACAGAACACAATCCCACTACACTGCTCTGCTCAAATCTTGATGTTATAAAACCACCAGATTCTTCTGATGGTGCCATGTTGTTTTTATGTTGTTATATGTATTATTGCACTGGTATCTGCCCATTGCTTTCTCAGTTCACTGCAGGATTAGTCTGAATCTCAAATAGCTATTTTTTGGTGCAGTCGTTTCTTTCTGCACCACAGTCTGAGAATTTCTGTGTCTCAAGAAGCCTTTCTTAGTTTAATCTGGGTTCTTGGTCCACTCTTAGTCAGCTCTTAGTAATCTCTTAGTCAGCTGTGGACAAGGGGTCTGTGGGTTTTCAGTTGTTGCTGAAGGTTCTGCTTGTTTATCAGTTGTAAATGTATATTTAGGGTTTGAAGGTAAACAAAGAAGTATGGCAAATATTTCAACAAATGAAGTTTTCCTATAGGAACATTTTAAATACCACTTAGCCAAAAACTTCAAAGCTGTTAGATAATAATCTCCTAACTCTAACCCTAACCCTTGTGATGAAGCAGGTAGGTCTTAGGATGTCTGCTAGCTGTTTTTTTTGTGGATGTTTGGCTTTGCAGAGGGTCTCCCTGCTGGCTTATGTTTAGTACAGAGCTTGGTACAGGTGGGATTCCAAGGGCTGTGTCCCAGGGCCATCTTTAGACTATCATCTCAGTTTGGTCTGTGGTGAGTGGGTACCACTTACCTCTTAGTCAGCTGTAAAGCTGGTGTCTATGGGTTTTCAGTTGTCAAGGAGTTCTTATATTTCTTTATGTTATACTAAAGATATATAATCACCTTCTCAGAGCCATGCAGCTATCAGGAAAGCAGTAGAGACAAAAAAAATCTCAGGATGTGTAATTCAGGTAGCCTGGTATACATAATGATGTTAGAAGGTAAGGAACATTAATGAGTGTATCTTCTAACAACACATATTTAGTGACATGTATAAACATACATATATGTACATACAAATATACAATACACACATAGTGATAAAATAACTAAATACTCACTTATATAATAAATTTTCAAACCTTTCTGCAAAAAACAACAAACATAGTAAACACTCCAGGCTTTATGAGTCAAATTTATAACATCAATTCTGCTGTTTATCATGAAGGTTCTCAGATATAATGAACATACAGGTAAGCCTTTCTATATCGGAATAAAATTTTATAAAAACCATAAATTCTTTATTATGTAATAATTTGTTTACTTTTCCTAGCTATTCAAAAGTATAGTAATTATTATAACTTTTCAAATCCAGGAAATGACATTGACCATAAGCAATATTTTTTAATCCATATTAATATACTGTAGGTTACATGGTAGTTTTTGTTTAAAAGCAATTATTAAAATATGAAATGTTCTTTGAAGTGTTTTGAAAACCCTAATTAATCAATTAAATGGATTCTGCTTCAATAATATGGTTCTGCTTGTTTATCAGTTGTAAATGTATATTTAGGGTTTGAAGGTAAACAAAGAAGTATGGCAAATAGTTCAATAAATAAAGTTTTCCTATAGGAACATTTTAAATACCACTTAGCCAAAAACTTCAAAGCCCTTAGATAATAATATCCTATAGCTTTCTTTGACTATTTTATTGCCTCTTTGAAGATAAAATAAATGTTAATGAAAGTGAGTTAAATGAAAACTGAGATAGCTTCATAGCTAGAGTACAGTAAGGCCCTGTGTCTGATCCCAGAGCCAAAAGATCAAATATCCACCATAGAACCTGATGGCACTGTAGAAAGAATGGGTTTTATTTTCCATTACTAACAGAACTTTATTATTTAAACTATGGTGTTTTTCTCCACGTATTTTTAATCTACATAATGGTACACCTTATGTAGATTAAAAGGGGTGAGTAATTTAACTTTGGGTGACAAAAACTTACCTATAACACACAGATTTTAGGGTAGATATATTCAAAGAACTGGAAATCTTGTGGGGCTCTGCCTAATCTGTAAACTCTAGTTTACTTGACAAGTAAAAATATAGTGACCTGCCTAAGAAAAGAATAGTTTTCAGAAAGTAGTAGTCAGCTGTTGTATCTCTTTAGTCCATGGTCTCCTGAAACCTAATCTCATTCCATTAAGAAAATATATTTTTCACTCATGAAAATCGCCAGTGACTCAACCTCTTTAAGCTTGAATTAGATACAAGATAGCTTTTTAAACAAAAGAGAATGGTTTAATGGGGAATACCAAAAGGTCAGACAGACAGAACTGTGGTTTTCTGGAAAGCACCACCAGAGCGGTATCCACAGGGACATAGCTTTGCCCACCTAGAGATCTGAAGACAGGAGATATCTCTGAAGAGAGAAGAGAAAAAATAGAAAAAATGTGAGAAAACCTGAGAGAGATGCCATTTTAGGACACTAAAGTCTCTCAAATGTTCTCAATGTAGACAATACAGACATTTGATACAAAGAGGCATCAGTATAGCTATCTGAGTAAAAATGCATGATGTTTCCATCATGGGCCGGAAGGTGACTGGCAGGGTTACAAAGTAGACAGTGAAAGCATGCCCCAAGAGCTCAGCTTTGTGACAATTTAGACAAAATTTTCAAACCTAACATTTTTTTTGTACATCTGAACTCAAGAGAAAAGACAATGCTTCTCTGTAGATCTGGACTTAAGAAGATGAACTATGGATAGCTATAAATATGAATTTAGGAAGATTATGTATAGATTTCTATAGACCTGAACTTGAGAAGATAGAAAACAGTTGTATATAGATCTAAAGTTTAGAAGGTGAGCTATGGTTGTCTGGATATCTGAACTTGAGATGATGGACAATGATTACTCTGGAGCTTTTAGGAACTGAATTTATTGCTTTCTGTAATGAACACAATATAGTATTTAGCTATTGAAGTTCATTTTTAAAAAAAAAATTAAATTTTTCCCCTGAAGAGAAAAATGTAGGTTTAAATATACAGATTTTAAGGCCAATATAATTTTCATATATTATTAACCCCAGTGCTAAGACTTTTTAATTTATTCTTCAAAATGATTATCAGAAGTCATCTACAGACACTGCCAAAATATTATAAACTTGGTTGAAAATTATATTTATATATATACACATAACTTGAATAAGGATGATTTTTCAGAATTTCTTGACTCTTGAATATTCTCAGTGGCATATCTTCTCTCTGTGTGGACAGATTATTTTCAAATTATTACTATTTACATGTATAAATATCCTGAATATGTATCTACACCTTCTATGTGCCTTGAGTTAACATTTTTCTTTACTAAAGTAGTCACAAGTACAGAAGGTATAAGAGGAGCCTAATTTTTTCAAAAGAAGAGCAAAACAAAAAAAGTTAACTAGTTGGAATACACAAGAAATGAGAAAGAAAATTCTGATGTGGATAAGCATCCCACAAAACAGCAGTTGTTGCTTCTTTTGTGTAGTGGTTGTCTTTAGGCAGGTACACATGAATATGTCCACAAGATATAGCTTTCCTGACTCCTCATTGATTTTTCTTAATTTCTAGTAACTTAGATATTTCTAAAATTGATTCCATTGTAGAGAATTCTGAAATTTCCCTAGTCTGCTGTATCTCATACCCTCAGTATACAGATGATAATTTATCAAGTTAATATTTTTTACTATTTCTTATATGAAATGCCAGCATTACAAACAAATGTACTTTTCTTTGTAAAATGTTATGATGGGCACTCATAGCAGGAGGTTTTTTGCCCAGCTAGCCCCAAGATTCCGACCTGTCTGTTGCCTCTTATCTCAACCAGCAATCACAATGTTCCAAAGAAACACACAAACACTTATATCATGCCTTTTTGCCTATGTCTCCGACATATTGCTATCTATCTCTTTCATCTTAATTAAATTCATTTCCAATAATCATGGCCAGTGGGTTACCTATTTTGATACATCTTGCATCATGAGCAGCTGGATCATTTCTGTCTGACTTGACCTGCTTCCTATCTAGGCCCCAATTTTTCACCTACTGCCACGGTGCCTGCCATGGACTAAATAGTTCTTTATTCATAGCATATAAACATCTCACATCACTTTCCCTTTCCTATATGATCAAAAAGGAACGTTTCAATTTCAACATAACAAAATTACAGTTACAATATCTAGTATATGTATACTTAACAAAATTAAAGAAAGTATTCTAACATCTACCTTATCCTTGTGAGTCTAAAGTTTCATATCTCATATACCTTTTAAAATAACTAAAAACACTATATCTAAAACTATCAAATGTTCAACTACCTCAGTGACCACAGAAGCATATATTACCTGAGTAAACAGAAAGTGCAAGCAACTTCCAAAATCTGGAAATAACAGAGATGACACCTATCTGCCTGGACAGTCACCCAAACATTCTTGTAAAATGGTGGAGCATCCATCTTCAGCCTATAGACCTAGTTAGAATCTCTGGCATAACTTTTAGTGAAGCAGGAAATCTGAAAGACTGCTCTATTCTTTCTGGTATAGTTCATGAGTCACTTCTCCTTGTGCCCTGAAGAATATCTGACAGTATTCTCTGCAAAGCAAGAACTTGAAGGACAATCTTAGCTTGTTCTGCCAAAGCTCAAAGGTCATTTTCCTATGGGTCCTGCATATCCAGTTTATACAGCTTACTGTCAAGCAGTCAATAAAAAAAACAGTTTCTTGTCCAGTGGCTCACCATCACCACAAAGAAAGTAAACTCCACATGAAGTTTCTTTGATGCCCACCATTTTCCTGAGACAGATTGGTACTTCCTGGAGCAGACTTGCCTCCAAAAAAAGTCTAAGTTCTTAACATATTTTAAATGTCATATTCTGTAGGTCTTTAAAGTGTTTGAAGATTACCTATCTAATTAAAATATATCTTTGTATACCTAAAAATCTAACTAGCATGACTATAAGTTTAATTATCATAGATGGCTATTAATCTCCATTTCTTAATCATACATTATAATTTTAAATGAGTTATTTAAACATTGTACCTTAAACAAGAGTAGAAAAAACACATACAGCATAACAAAATTGACTTTAGGTTTGTATCAATGAACCAAAATCCACACCAACGTAAAATATTTTGAGATTAACAGCTGGTTCTTATATTTAAATTTAATGATCTATTTTTTAAATCATTTATATACCATGTTTATCTATTTTCTAAGAAAGAGTTAAACTACAACCATTAACCTTGCATACTGAAAACAAACATTTATAAACATTATTTGGGGAATTTGAGCATAACATTCTATTACTACTTCCTGCTGATTAAGGAACACTGGCACTATTATTTGTTCTTGAGACTGGATTCTTAGTTGTTGCCTTGGAGCTGATGTGGCCATCTCTTACCATCAAAGAATTTTTACATAGTCTTCGTTGATAAAACCATATTGGCCTGGAAGCAATTCACAAGTTCTCATCTTTTGTGGAAACAAAAGCAGAATCTCTTTCAAAGCAACATATGGTTAGACACAAATTTCAAAGTCAACGTATCTTTAAAATATATGTTTGTTTAACTTAGCAGCCTTTTTAATCAATTGTCTTTCTGCAGTTAGCTCATTAATAGTTTAAAAATAAAAAAATAATAACCATAATCCAGACTCTTTTCATACTTTGTATCTTTACGTGACTTATGTTCTTATTTCTCTACATTTTAGGGACTTTCTCCTCTTTCTTTTCTCTCTGAAGCCTATGTACATTTTACAGAAATTGTAAGCAGTTTAGAGGTTTTCTCCATCTCAATCTGTTTGTTTGTTTTGTGTATTCTTCAATCATTTTTCAATCAGAAGAGATTTTAAAATGCTAGGCTCTACAGTGCTACTTTGCCTGATGACTCTGCAAGGCTAGATGGCTTTTCAACATGGTGGTGGTGCCAGAGCCACACTTATCTTCCCAATTTAGGAAGCAATATTAAATATTGTAAAACCTTTTATCACCCTAACTCTGGGGAATTGTAAAGTCTACACTTTCATCAAATAGAGCACAGCAGCCCACTGCTCATGAACTCTATTTAAGTATTTGCCATTAGGGTGTCTTAAAGAGCCACACACTTTTGCCACTGGTGAGCCAGGAAGCTTCTCTTAAAGGAACCATTTCTCTTTACTGTCAGCAAATATAGCAGACCCAGGAAAATGCTGCTACTAAGAAGCTGTTTCCTTTTTGTTCAATATAAACAGAAACCTTAATTCAATCGATCATATGTAACTTATTGCTTATACCAAATCTTCTGTGAGACTTCAGGAACCTGGTGCCATTTTGTAGCTCGATCCTCATGCCACGGCATCTCCGTACCGTGACCCCATTAAAGACACAATGTGGAAGCTGCTTTTTACTCTATGTTTCTGTGCTATAGAAAGCTTTTTAAGCTTTCTCAGGTTTTATGTGGGTGTTTGGCTCCACATTGAGACCCCATCTTTAACATGAGATTTCTGGTCCCATCTGGCTAGCAGTTCAGACCCACAATATAAACATGCCACATAAAGGCAGAAACTGCTTATTTTCCTTCTGTGATACATAATGAAGAACAGCATTTCCACATCATTTAACATTTTTCTAGAGCCTGATGCTGAATACATATACATATGTGCATAATTTGTAAAACAAGTCAGGTTTTGGACATTTAGTTGCTCTATTTTTTATTATAGCTGATTCTCTTGTATGCGTTTTTTATAGATGAATGTTTGTGCATACTCTTGATAGCTTCCTCATAGTACATTTCTGAAAGACAAACTTTTTGAGAAAAGAGTGGATACATATTCATGGTTTCATTCCCATTTTTTTATAAGAAGTATGAATCTAGGCTGATAGAAGAAAGCTTGACCCCTTTGTTCTCTTTCCAGTGCTTCAATATATGCACTTACTATTTTTATTATTCATTTTTAAGACATAATGGCATTATATTTTGCAAATAGTAACCAACTTTATTTCTTTGTATACTAATAGTCTACTTAGAATATTTCCCTTTTAATATTAATTATATCTATACAAACTTATATATGGAGAACTTATTAGCTATTATTTGTAATGTACCTTATAATAAAAAGAATTTATTTTATCTTCTTTTCCAATATTACTTTTCTTTTTGTTTCTTGATAGCTGTATAGAAATATTCCAGTTTATATATTAAATACACCTTTCCTTTTTTAATTTCCTTCTTTATTTTTAATTTTGAGCTTTTATAAACATGAAAAAAGATAAGTATCACTTATATTTTATGTGATTCTTTAGATATATTTCATGATTTAGTTCTCAAATCTATGAAATATTTTATTATAATTAAAGTCTTTCTATATAAGCAGATTTTGTTTGCAACTGAACCATCCCAATAATTTTGTGAACACCTTACATGCTGGTTGTCAACACTAGAAACAAAAAGCTATAACAACATCTTTCTATTTTTAATCTGTCTTGATGTCTTTATTCATCAAATTAATAGGCTTCTTTATCTTCTCTTCTTGTAATCTTGAAAATAACCTTATTACCATCATTTTTTAAGAGTTATGTTTGTCAGATTTATGTTCTGTCAAAAGCAGTTACAACTGTCTCAATATTTGTGAATGTCCCTGTCATTTTCATAGACTTACTGTGCAGAATCACACAGCAAATTTCAAACTCTTACTCTGTGAAAACTCAAACACATTGAGAGAATGGGGAAAGGAATTTGAAGGGGTTTACATTTACATTCTCATTATAGGCAAAATTTTATAGATGCCCTCTACCCTGTGCACACAATGTTCTGCCTTAATTCCTACAATTCTCAGTATCACACACTAACAATGTCATGGTGCTAGAAATAAAATGGCTGTAGAATTGTTAATTGACATTAGTAATCAGCCAACTTTGAAATAAGAATTATCTGGAGTTATCATCAAGTTAACTTTTTTTCAATCAGACTTCATGGAATAACAGAAGAAAAAGTCATCTTTGAAGAGCAAAGGTTATTTGATATTACAGACTTCAAATGACAAAGGATGGCAAATGCCTTAAGGATCTGAAAGCAATCTTAGTTGAAAGCTAGCAAAGAAAGAAATATTAATTTTCACAATTGTAAGAGACTAGGTGAGACTGCAATATGGCTGCTCAATAAACTATGGTGACATAATATATGCTACACTTTTGTGCCACTAAACAAATTGGTGGGAGTTTATTATGGCAGCAACAAAACTTCAAATAATTCCTGCATCTAGTTGAAGTAAGATGACCTATAGCAATGAGTAGGAAATAAGAAATGCAAGTCAAATCCTTTATCCTAAGCAGAGAGAGCCATGCATTGAAAAGAAGTAGAGATAACCAGGAACTCTGACTAATATAGAATTATAGATTCCCTCCGAGGTAATGAACCTTACCTTAACAAAACCTTAGACATCTCTCATTTGGTCATGGACATAAATTTGGGGTCAAGTAAAATTGTGCTACTGGTCACTGGGCAGTACAACTTGCTTGGTTATACTGAGAAATAGCCCTACCTGCAGGGCTATTAATGTCAGAGAAAAAATACTATAGACATGAAGTGAGATCTCAGAATCATATCTTTGTCTGAAAAAAAAAAAAACATAAGGAAACTGTTTCAAGTGCTGCTTTCTGAAACCTTTCAGTCTTCTAATGAGGCCAAAACTCCTCTAGCTGTTTCTAGTTAGTGACTGAGTGAGGCAGGACCTCTCAAGTTGACTGTTTTCCCAGAAGACAGAAAGACTTAAATAGAGGTTTTGCTTCCAATACAATTCAATGACCTATCATTTGACTTTGATCATGATCCAGTGGTCTTGTTGACTTACAGTAGAACTAACTGTCTTCATATGAGATACTACCAACTAACCTTCCCTTACACCTTCATTGGTGCCCCACCTACAATAATGCCTGATGCCATGAGACTCCTACTTCATGACTTCTTTCTGATTTTTCTCAAAGAGATTTTCTCCACTCTATGTTATCACACTTATCCCTGTCTTGATATATGCCTGTTTTTTGGTGTACTTAAGTAAGACAATAGTGTAAGAAAGAAGCTGAAACTTACTTTGGCCTGTCAAGCATATGAGGGGCAATCACAGATAA
Source organism: Sigmodon hispidus (assembly GCA_004025045.1). Lineage (NCBI taxonomy): Eukaryota > Metazoa > Chordata > Mammalia > Rodentia > Cricetidae > Sigmodon > Sigmodon hispidus. Next base: position 32,061 of record PVIH01005834.1, read on the forward strand.
AAAGTGGCTCCTAGGATTGAGACAGGATCTGCTACTAACATCCGTAGCCAGTATCTTTGTAGGGTTCTCAAAGGCTACAAACACTGACTCTAAAGTAGGTGGAACTTTATTTTCAGCAGTGCTTCAGGCAATAGGATGAATCAAACATACTTTACCATTCCCAGATGTAGATTTTCATTAAATAAAATACAAAATTCACTTCTGTGTTAGCTATATGTCATTGGGCCCCAGACACTTTATTTGTGTGTTTCCTCCAAAATTACTATAGTCTGGGGTTTAGTCTTTGCTTTTGGGACATCAGGGAAGGCCTCAGAGACCAAGATAACTTAATGAGAACAATTAGAGCTTGGCACACTTTCTTAACTAAGCAGGAAATAGCTGCTTTGATTGATCAGAGGTACCATTTTCTAGAGGAAATGTTTGATAATTTCTGACCACTGGAAGTTGTCAGTGTCTGAGCTGTCCAGACTAATGTAAACTCAGTGAAGAAACATGTAGCCAATACGATTTGCAAGTGTTTTCTATGGGGGTCCATGGACTCACAGAATCACATCACCAGTATGGAAATCTGTTTGCAGCTGCACACACTAAAGCTCAGAGAAGTTAACTGACATGGAGTAAGCTAGACAATTGATTAGAGATACACCATGTCAGGAGAACCAGTGTCTATTAGGTTATGACTCACTAAATGATCTCATATGTTCTTCACTGAAGAAATACTCTGCTAGAGACAACTGAAACACATGAACTGCAGATCAGAATCAACATGTGAGAGAGTATTATTTAGAGTCTGGTGACACTTTCCACATGATTATTACAGCTCTGTCACTTGGGTCACCAAAAGACTATCTGCTGATTTACTCACAGCTCCTAGGCCCACCTCATAAAGGCAATTTTGTAAATTTCACCAGAAACCATTTTCTGGGAAGATAAAGAGCATCCTTCATTAGGAATGACATCTATAATGTACAGCCAGAAGAGACAATCTTTTAAAATTGTCAGTGAAACAAAGGGGATTTCAGAAAATACTGATACAATCTTTTTAAAATCATGGAAATTTTTCTAGCATGAAGATGAACTGTCTTTCTTGGACCTATAGAATGAATTCCAGGATATAGTATGTCTCATGAATGCTACCTGTGTTGTTTCAGGTGAGATATGAACACCTAAGTGCCTATCCTTGATAAATGGTCTCAAAGGAGCTAGTTAGATGGGAGTGATAGAAGACAGGCAGAGAGACAGGAAACATACTCTGTATTACAGGAAGGGGAAGTGGGAAGCATAGCCACAGAGTGGGACCAAGTGGATACAATAGACACAAACTAGAACTCATTTTTATTTGAGCAATGATATAAGACACACATTTCAAGTCTTCAATTTCACAGAATCTAAACTCATGTTACAGAATGGTACTTTCTTCCCCTCTTCTTTAACTTTTTTCAGGACTATAAAACTTTGAATTTTCAATATATACCTCTCCATAAATGTGTAAAATATATGAGAAGAAAAGAGGTGAGATGTCCATTTTCTTAATAATATAAAAAGGAGGTAGAGGGAGGGGACTTGGAAAACATATAATTTGAACACTAGGAACAGGAAGCTAATTCATCTAAATAAGCAGAAATGCAGATTAATGGAAGAGTTGCTCTCACTGAGAGAGAAGCAGAAATCCTCCAAGAAGCTGTGGCTGAGATGGGAAGAAATAGGGGAGAAGGGAAGTCTCCTGTCTCCTCTGGGCTAAGAGTGCATTTGAAGGAGATGGCTTCATTTTGATGCCATATGACTCTGCATATTCAGGAAAGTGGGGCCAGCAATGACACTGATAGAAAATGCGCACATCCACACCATTATTGATTCTTCACACCAGTTCCACAGGTGTGTTCTACATATCTCATTGGTTATACTTTACAGAAAACTAACTACAACAGTCAAGGCATGGAGGTCTGAGAAACTAATGTTTCTTTTTTAGCATTCTGGTCCTTAAACTTTCACTGTTTTATAACACATTTCATGGCTTTTCCCTGCTCTTGGTTTGCAGTGAGTTGTAGACTTCCTAAAGACCATTAAAGTCCATGGAATTACCAGGATGGCGTGTGAGAGCTATGGATGTCAAATTGTCAGGGCTTAGAATAGTTGTACTGTGCCTGTGCTTGCTGACTTGGCATTTGGTGTAAGTACCTCCTGTTTCCAAGTTACCACTTCCACAATTACTGAGAGGGATTCTATTTTCAGTGCAACAGCTGATAGGGTGTAATTGGACACCACAGAGGCAGAGTAGTTTCTCTTTCTTTAAGAGCCTTTTGATATCATCATATAATCTTCTCCTACTTATTCCTAACAACTGCTTCTCATGCTAAATGAGAATATCACTGGTTCTGAGCTTCTTTCTGTCTACAGGTTATATTGCTTGAAATCTGCAAATGTTTTAAGACTTGGTTGACTGTAGCAGAGCTGAAGTTCTCTTCATTTTAACTAAATGTTAGAGATTTTTCCTGACTTTGGACCCTCCACCACTTGCCTTAGCAAGGTTCATTTTGTAAATTATTATTTTTTACTTTCAAATGTAAACTTTCTCTAACTCCAAAATATTATCCCGAAGAATAAAATGCCTAGATTTACATCTGAGATTAACCCTCACTTCCTCAGAATAAGCTTCAGGTGATTTATTTAAACAAATTTAATATATTTTTGGTGTCTGCCCATGAGTGTGACATGCTTTAAAATAAATGTTCTCTTTTTATTTCACAACAGGCTTGCCAACATGTTACATTGTGAAAAAGAAAAAAGAAAAACAAGAATATAATTCTAACATAAATTATTGGTGGATTTGTTTCTTCAGGAAATCCTAGGGATTTCATTTGTGGGATGGTTAAATTATACAATTGGATTCTGTAATTCAGGATTGCTTTCTAAGGCAGTGCCCCTGTTTTATTTACTAATTTCCTGTCACCTGCTAGTATAAAAAAAATTAAAATCAACCCAGTCTTGAATACTCTTGTCTCTAACAAACTGCTCTGCAAGACTGCATTTGATAAATTCAGAAGAAAATACTGAAAATACTTACACTGAACATACTTTGATGCAACAGAGGGGGGACATGCCCTAGTTCTCCAAAGTTTCCAGTGTGTAGAAGTTCAGAAAGTGACAGTGGAAGGAGTAAGATTCTGTACTAGAAAGCCTTAAACTGAAGCCAATGAGCTGCTTCCTTTGTCTGTTTAGAAAATGTTATGGGAGAGTGGAGTGTTGCAGCTACACCATAAATTTTCCCAGTTCATAATCCTATCTGGAAAAAAAAATGATAGCAATCTTTATTGTAAGACTAAGATTTAATTTTTATGTCTTCATATAAAATTAATATAATTTAATATAATATAATATAATTTATAAATTATAAAATTATATGATATATAAATACTATATATTATAAATAAATATTATATCTATGTAAGATTATATTTAATATATATTATATTATATATCTTACATAGCAGCCAATATAATTAAGAATTCAATATCTGATAATACAAAACTTTATGCAGCAAATAAGTAATGAAACTTTAACCATAAGCTCAGCATCAATCCTACACAGAGAACATGACCAGAGCTTTATAACCTTCTCTTTACTTCTCTTTCACACAATTTTTGCTTCTTATCTTTTGGGCCACTGTTTTGTGCCTTATTCCTCTCCAAATAGTTTTTTGTCTCTGTTCCATTCTTCCCTCTCTTGTAAAAACAGAGGCAGGTATTTTTAATGAATTAAAATAAACATACACAATCAATGTTCAGTGTAGTGGTGAGAAAAATACTCTTGGGACTATGTGCAAAGGTTTTGATTATCTGGCATTGTGTGCTCTCTTATGAACATGCTTACTGATTCTCTGATAATTTTTTAGGGCTCCAATAATACCTAGATTGCTTTTTATGTTTATGCTTCATAATAGCAACAGGAAAATAAAAACAGCATTATAATGGATTATAAGTACTGAATAATGAATTACACACAATAATTATCTAAAACAGTTGAAAGCTGTAGACAGTTCATAAGTGAACATGATTTTGGTGTGGAAACCCAACTACTTTGATTATCTTACATAACAGAACTTGTCTGTATTCAAAAATAAGAGAGGAGATGGTGAAAGTAAAGGTTTCTGAATAGTTACTGAGTTTGAAATGCACAATAGCTATACCTTATACATTTCCTACTATCCCAAAGCTAAATTTCTGTGATTTTCAAATAAAACAAAAATTTCTGTGTGTAAAATGTAAGAAGGTCCTGGTCAGACATTATATAGACACTAAAAGTACATGGATGCCAACCTAGAATACTGTAAACAACAAAACTATCAATCAACATAGATGGAGTAAACAAGATATTTCATGAAATAACCAGATTTAAACAATACCTAACCACAAATCCAGCCCTACAAAAAACCCTAGAGGGAAATCTCCAACACAAGAAAAATAGAAACACCCATGTAACCATAAACAATTGATACCCCACAGAAGAAATGCCCCCCAAAAAGAAAATACAAACTACTACCAAAAATGAAAGAAAATATCAATCATTGATCATTAATATCCCTTAATATCAATGGACTCAGTTCACCTATGAAAAGACACAGTCTAGCTCAATGGATATAGAAACAGAAACCATTCTTCTGCTGCATACAAGAAATGTACCTCAACTTTGAAGACAGACACAGGCTCAGAGAAAGGGGTTCGGAAAAGACTTTCCAATCAAATGGCCCTAGGAAACAAGCTAGTATAGTCATTCTAATATCTAACTAAATAGATTTTAAACCAAAATCAATAAAAAAAGACAAGGATGAAAAATACTTATTCACCTCAAGAAAAATCACCAAAAGAAAATTTCAATCCTGAGGATCTATGACCCTAACACAAGGGCACCTACAGTTATAAAAGAAACACTACCAAAGCTTAAAGCTCCTATCAAACCTGACACACAAATAGTGGGAGACTTCAGTAGTCAACTTTGACACTTTGATAGGTCAACCAGACAGAAACTTAACAGAGAAATAAGGGATATAGCAGAAGGTTTGAGGCAAATGGACTAAGTAGATATATACGGAACCCTCTACCCAAACAAATATATATATATACATATTTCTCAACCCTCCATGAAACTTTCTCTAAAATTGACCACATACTAGATCATAAAACAAATATCAACAGATACAAAAAATAAGTTTAAATAATTCCTTGTATCATATCAGATCAACATAGTCTAAAGTTAGAGTTCAACAATATCAAGAGTCACAGAAAACCTACAAACTCATGCAAACTAAACATCATTCAAATTAACCACATTGGAGACAAGGAAGAATTTAAGGAAGAAATCAAAGACTCCCTAGAATTTAATGAAAATGAATCCACAACAGACCTAAATTTATGAGATACAATGAAATCAGTCTTAAAAGAAAAATTCATAGCACTAGAGGCCTACATGATAAGACTAAATAAATTCTGCACAACAGAACTATCAGCAAAGCTGAAAGACCTAGAACAATTAGAACCAAACTCACCTACACAGAGTAGAGAGCTGGAAATAACCAAACTTAGAGCTAAAATCAACACATTTGAAACAAAAAGAACAATACAAAGAATCAGTGAATCAAACAGTTGGTTCTTTGAGAAAGTCAACAAGATAGATAAACCTTTATCCAAACTAACCAAAAAGCAGAGAGAGAGAGAGAGAGTATCCAAAATCAGAAATAAAAAGGGGGACATAAAAGCATGAGAGCAGACACCCAGGAAATCTAAGAATTAACAGGTTTTACTTTGAAAATCTATACTCTACTAAAATGAAACACCTAAAAGAAGTGGACAGTTTTCATTTCACTTACAACTTAACAAAATTAAATCATGATCAGATTAAAGACCTAAACAGACCTATAACACCAAAGGAAACTGAAGCTGTCATTAAAAGTCTTCCAAATATAAAAAGCCCAGGCTCACATGGTTTAAGTTTCTACCAGACATTCAAAGAAAAAGTAATACTAATACTCCTCAAACAGTTTCATACATAAAAACTGAAAAAATATTGCCAAACTCTTCTTAGAAGACCAAATAACACTGATACCTAATCCACTCAAAGATGAAACAAAAAAAGAAGATTACAGACTAATTTTCCTCATGAAAATTGATGCAAAAATTATCAACAAAATTTTGACAAACTGTATACAAAAACATACAGAAATAATCATCCACCAGGACCTAGTATGCTTCATTCCAGAAATGCAGGAATGATTCAACATAGCAAAACTGTAAATGTCATCCATCATATAAACAAATTAAAGGAAAAAAATCACATGATCATCTCCTTACATACTAAAAAAGCCTTTGACAAAATCTAACATTCCTTTTTGATAAAAGTCCTGGAGAGATCAGGAATTCAGGGGAAAGTACCATAATATAGTGAAGACAATTTATAAAAAGCCAACAGCCAACATCAAACTAAATGGAGAAAAACTCAAAGCAATCCCACTAAAATCAAGAACTATAAAAGGCTGTCACCTTTCCCCTTATCAATTCAACATAGTTCTTGAAGTTTTAGCTAACACAATAAGAGAATGAAAGTAGACTAATGGGGTATAAGTTGGAAAAGAAGTGAAATTATCTCTATTTGCAGATGATGTGACTGTATGCATAAATGAACATCAGAATTCTACCAGGAAACTTCTATAGCTGATAAACACCTTCAGCAATGTAGCAGGATACAAGAATAATTTAAAAATTCAGTACATCCTCTTATACACTAAAGATAAAAGGGCTGGAAAAGAAATCAGACAAACATCACCCTTTATAATAGCTGCAAATAACATTAAATACCTTGGAGTAACTATAACCAAAGAAGTAACAGATCTGATTGACAAAAGCTATGAATCACTAAAGACAGAAATTAAAGAGGATATAAAAAAATGGAAAAATCTCCCATGCTCTTGGATAGGTAGGATCAACATAGTAAAAATGGCAATCTTACCAAAAGCAATCTACAGATTCAATGCAATTCCCATCAAAATCCCAACAAAATTTTTTACAGATCTTGAAAGAAAAATACTGAATTTTATTTGGAATAACAGGAAAGCCAAGATTGCCAAAACAATTTTGCTCAACAAAAGAACTTCAGGAGACATCACCATCCCTGACTTCAAATTATACTGTAGAACTACAGTATTAAAAACAGCCTGGTACTGTCATAAAACTGACTTAGAGATCAGTAGAATTTAATTGAAGACCAAGAAATTAACCAATACACCTATGAACACCTGATTTTTGACAAAGAGGTCAAACATATTCAATGGGGAAAAGATAGTATCTTTAACAAATTGTGTTGGTATAACTGGAAGGCAGTATGTAGAAAAATGCAAATAGATATAAGCCTATCACCCTGCACAAACCTCAAATCCATGTGGATCAAAGACCTCAACATAAAACCATATATGCTGAACTTGATAAAAAGGAAGTGGGAAATACCCTCCAACACATTGGCACAGGTGGTCACTTCATAAATATTACACCATTAGCACAGACAATGAAAACAACAAACAATAAGTGGGATCTCCTAAAACTAAGAAGAAAAAGACACAGTCATTAAAACAAAAATACAGACTACAGAATGGGCAAAGATTTTCACCAATCCTAGAAGTGACAGAGGACTAATCTCAAAAATATATAGAGAACTCAAGAAACTACAGCCCTAAACCCTGAATAACCAAATCAAAAAATGGGGCTCAGTACTAAAAAAGGGAATTCTCCAAAAAAAAAAAAAATTACAAATGGCTGAAAGACACTTGAAATAAAATGCTCAACATCTATAGCTATCAGAGAAATGCAAATCAAAACAACTTTGGGATACCACCTTACACCTGTCAAAATAGCTAAGATAAAAAAACAGAGGACAGCCTATGCTGAGAGGATTCTGAGTAAGGAGAAGTTTCCTCCATGGTTGGTGAGAGTGTAAACCTGTTCAGTCACACTGAAATGCAGTTATGGCAGTTTTTGAGAAAACTGGAAATCAATCTCCCCAAGGATCCAGCAATACCACTACTGGACATATACCCTAAAGACGCACATTACATTCATACCCCAAAAGCATTAGCTCAACTATATTCATAGCAGCATTATTTGTAATTGCAAGAATCTGGAAAAAACCTAGATGGCCCTCAACTTAGGAATAGATTAACAAACACTGGTACATCTACACAATGGAGTACTATTCAGCAGAAAGAAAAAATTATATTCTAAAAGTTGCAGGCAAATGAATGGATTCGGAGAATATCCTTCTGAGTAAGATATCACAATCCCAGAAAAAGAAACAAGAGATGCACTGTAGTTATTCATTAGTGGACTTTAAATAAAATAAGATGTCAATGTATACAAAAGCTCAAGGCTATCAAGGCTAGAATATATAGGTAAAAGATCTGCCTCACTTCTGCATTGATGGCCTCTGGCAGGGTTGCAGGTGAGGAAAGACTTGTCTTCTTTAAGGCCACAGGGAATTTAATTATGTTCCAGTAAGTAAATGAGAAACATAAAAGAGTGGTTTTTTTAATAGATGGGGAAATCATCAAAGTAGGTATGAATCTGAGAAGACTGATAACTGAGGTTGATGAGGTTCATGATATAAAATCATCAAGCAATAAATATAGAAAAAGAAAAGACACACCCTAACATTATGGATATAAAAGCAAAGCCATCCATCTGCAGCATACAAGAAACACATCTCAGATTAAAAGACAGGCACAAGCCCAGAGTAAAGGGTTGGGCAAAGACTCTCCAATAAAATGGCCCTAAGAAACAAACTGGTATAGCCATCCTAATATCTAACAAGATATACTTTAAACTGAAATTTATTAAAAGAGACCAGGATGGATAGTCCTTATTCATCTCAGGAAAAATCCACCAAGACAAAGTATCAGTCCTGTATATTTATACCCCCAACACAATGGCACATACACATGTGAAAGAAACATTATTAAAGTTTAAACCTCATATCAAAACCCACACACTAATAGTGGGAGACTTAAATACTTCACATTTACCCTGGAATAGGTCAACCAAACAGAAACTTAAAACAGAAATGAGGGAAATAACACAAGGTATGACCCAAATGCACCTAATAGATATATACTGAACCTTCCACCCAAGCACAAAGAAATATATATGTATATCTCAGCACCTTAGGAAACTTTCTCTAAAGTTGGCCACATACTTGGTCATAAATAAATATCAACACATACAAAAATAAATTGGATTAACTCCTTATACCATATCAGATCACCATAGTCTAAAGTTATAGTTCAAAAACAACAAAAATCCCAGGAAGCCTACCAACTCATGGAAACTAAATTGTACCACCTCTGAGTCAAGAAAGAAGTTAAGAAAGAAATCAGTGTCTTCTTAGAATTTAATGAAAATAAATCCACAACATACCCAAACTTATGAGACACTATGAAAGCCGTCTTGAGAGGAAAATTTATAGAACTAGACACCTATATGTATATAAAAAAAAAACAGAGAAATCCCACACAAGCGACCTAAGAGCACAGCTGAAAGCCCTAGGACAATTAGAAGCAAACTCGCCTAGAATAAATAGATGGCAGGAAATAATCAAACTTAGAGCTTAAATCAATACAATTAAAACAAAGAGAACAATACAAAGAATCACTGAATCAAAGAATGTGTTCTTTGAGAAAATCAACAGGCTAGAAAAATCCTTTTCTAAACTATCCAAAAAAGCAGAGAGGGAGTATCCAAATTAACAAAATCAGAAATGAAAAGCAGGACAAAACAACAGACCCTCAAGAAATCCAGAGAATATTCAGGTCATACATTAAAAATCTAAACTCAACAAAAATGGAAAACCTAGAAGAAAAAGACAGCTTTCTTGACAGGTATCACTCACCAAAATTTAATCAAGATCAGAATGAAAACTAAATGAAGAAAACCTCAAAGCAATTTCAATAAAATCAAGAACAAGACAATGCTGCCCTTTTTCTCCTTATCTATTCAATATAGTTCTTGAAGTTCTAACTAAAGCGAAAAGAGAACAAAAGGAGATTGAGGAGATACAAATTGAAAAGGAAGAAGTCAAACTATATTTTCAGATGATCATTTACATAAATGACCCTCAAAATTCTACCAGGAAACTCCTGCAGATTATATACACCCTCAGCAATGTAGCAGGGTACAATATTAACTCAAAAAAAAAATCGGTAGCCTTCCTATACACTAAAGATAGAAAAGCTCAGAAAGAAATAAGAGAATTATTACCCTTTACAATAGATGCAAATAGCATTAAATATGTCAGTGTAACTCTAACCAAATAAATAGCAGACCTGTTTGACAAAAACTTTAAATCACTGAGGAAAGAAATAGAAGAGGATATCAGAAAGTAGAAAAATCTCCCATGTTTCTGGATAGGTAGAATCAACATGGCAATTCTACCAAAAGCAATCTATAGATTCTATGCAATATCCATCAAAATCCCAACACAAGTTTTTACAGACTTGAAAGAACAATGTTCAACTTCATATAGAATAACAGGAAACCCAGGATTGCCAAAACAATCCTGCTCAAAAAAAGAACTTCAGGAAGCAGCACCATCCCTGACTTCAAGCTACAATAAAGAGCTATAGTAATAAGAACAGCCTGGTACTGGCATAAAAACAAACTTGTAGAAAAATGGAATAAAATCAAAGTCTCTGCCTGACACTAACCAGCTGAGAGTAGGGGAGAAGAGTCTGTATGAGCAAGGGGATAGGGCTTATGAGAAAATTTCCGACAGTGATGGCTGGCCAGAGCTCTGGGGAGCTCATCAAATTAAGTACAGCCACAGGGAACCATCAGGAAAAGGAACTAGGCCCTCCAAAGATAGGCAACTGTCCACTGACATGGGCAGAATGTGGATCCTCAGGGAGAGGGATCAAACTGTGTTTCTGTGAGTGGACTGTCACTTACGAGCCTATTCCCTCCAGAGGAACACCTAACCCAGTTTTGGTATTAGGATGAGGAAATCAGACTTGCCTGGAGTGGATGTTGAGCTGATCTACCTTGAGATTTCTTGTCCTTTTTGGGCAGGAGATAGGGATGGGGAGGAGGGAGGCTGAAGGCTGACTGGGAGAGATTGGGAAAGTGAAGGAAGGGAGAGCAAGTGAATACATAGGAAAACAAAGACTATTTTATGAATAAAAAAGAAAATAAATTAATCCTAAGAAAAATACTATTATAGATTTGATCTTCATTGATCAAAAATCTTAAAGAAACCCATGAATAAAAAATATTTAAAAGAAAAGTTTCTTTTTAGAGAAAATATGTGAGTGGTTATATATGTCTCCAATGTTTTCTAAGGTACAGAGTAGATAATCTTTAAACCCAGTTGTAAGAGTGTCCTTAGGTTGACAGACACAACTCACATTTTCAGAAGGTCATTAATCAATGAAGCCTTAATGGAGTCTAAACTTTGAATTGATTCTATGAATCTTTCCTAAACAACCTGTGATCTCTCATCTATTTATTACTCACTTCCTTTCCTTGAACATGAGGTGAGCATAGAATGACACTGAAGGCTACAGCATATTGAAGTAAATATTAAATGATTTGGGAATAGGAGGAATTAAACTGTGACCAACCTGGAATGTGGAGGCAATGGGGATATTTAGTTGTCTAATCAAATACTGCATCATAAACTAAAGACTTGAGAAAATGTTTTTAAGTTTCCAGGAGAAACTAGCGATCTGTGGGTTATGAAAGGTTACAGTACCTTTTCCATTAGGGGAAAAATGTTTCAAAAATCTGTATAATTATTTACAAAAATAATTTTCTTTTTAGGTTAAAATTTAAAACTCCAGAATGTAATGATGAAGTTCTTATTGGTACAGACTTGACTCCCCACTTCATCCTCCAAATAATCTAAATAAAAAACAGCATTATCCACTGTGGGTATACATATTTGTTGGCAGAAAAAGGGATAAATGTACTGTAATTAAAGGTATCCTTTAGCTTAAATAGTTTATAGACCATCAGGATTCTCTAAACATAGGCAGAGTGCACAGAAAAACAGTCTGGAACAGGTGTTACCCTGAGCTATAACTGGCAGAAGATTCTGTGGTTCCTGTCTACAACCATCAGACATCAGCATAGCAATATTCTACAGGCCCTGTGCAGAGGAAGCAGAGTTGTCCTACCTGCATTGCCTTATACTCCACAGTTTTCAAACCGCCAATAGTGGCCAGTCTGCAGGAATTGGAAGGAAAAAAAAATTAAAATTCCATTCACCTTGCACCTCCCTAATACCCCTGACCACATCTTCCTGCTACTCTCCAAAAGGAGTGCCTTGAGATTATTCAACATATCCTTGTTGAACATGTATTCCCCTAGGTGTCAAAGGGGAAAATCAAATACTTCAGTTACTAGAGAGGAATATCTGAGTAGCTTTGCTCTCAGTTAAGCCCACTTAGTGAGCTGTTACAATTCTGTCTGCTCTAAGATGGGGATAAATATCTGTTGCTTACTTCATGCTTGATAGTAATCAATAAAATTTTGCACATTCTTCTGCTTTATGAATCAGAAAATAAGACAGAAAATCTTTAGAATTTTGCCATCGCTATTTTGTGCAAAAAAAAAAAAAAGAAGAAGAAGAAGAAGAAGAAAAGTCTATTCTTCTGACTCTATGGAAAAGAAGACTAAATTTATAGGGAAATCTTAATGATTCTTTCTATTACAAGAAAGCAACCATGGGAGTCCTTTTTCATAAACAGTTTTTTTCTTTTTTAAAAAATCCCATTGCTGTGACAAAGTGATTTTATGAAAATGCTGTTATTAAAAAAAATTGGCAATTCTTTTGCCAGCTGTTTAGACAGAGGCTCTTAGATTATGGTGCTAGGCAGAAAGACTGACCTCCATTATTGGGGACTAGCTTAAGTCTTCATTTATAGTTTGAAACTCTTGATAGGTGATATTTCTTTGAGAAAGCAAAGACATCAGTCTTCAGAATGGAGCCACATCTCAGACCCAGGATTTCTCACATAATCTCTAGTGAGAGAGGGCTGGTCCTCAAGGGATATCTGAAAAATATTCTCTATGGTGCTTTTTATGTCATTCAGTCTCACTGTGAAATTACAATAGGATAATTACTAGTATATCACATTCTCTCTAGAACATTGAAACTCTGGCTTCTTCATATTTTCCATTAGAGAAAATAGGAACATAAAAAAATGGAAACATGTCTCAAAGCATGCCAGGAACCAAGGGCCAATGTGCCCACTGTCTCAAGCTACACCAGAAATTCAGCCCTTCAGGAAAGACTCAAATTAGGCTTCCATTTTACTTTGAGTTCAGCTTTTTCCCAGGCAACAAACAGGTGTCCCTTTTCCAGTAAGACTCCCAGTGAAAAGGTGGTCCCTCTTCTGGTTAGGCAATTGATAGATAGAATACCATAGTAACACCCAGAGAGCAGGTGTTTCTTTTACAGCTAGACAATTGATAGGTAGATTTCCAAAGTAACAAATCCTATTTTAGCAGAATACCTTTTGACTGTGGAATGTCCCCACCCTATCTGTCTTGAGAACTTTCCCACCTTGAGTCCCTATTTAACTGCTGGCTGAAAAATAAAGTTGGGGACTTGATCAGAAGGTTTTTGTCTTGTCCTCCATTCTTTCATGTTCTTGTCTCCCATTTGTCTTACCCCCAGTTTCAGGTCCATGTTGAAGACCCCACTGGCCAGGGCAAAAGCCCAGTTGATGGTTTGTTCTTAATCAAACACTCTGACTCAATACCTGTGAGGTACATAGCTCTGAGCAAGCTGGATTACAATCCCTCTCCAATTGCTACAGTTACAGTCTCTCCGGACTGTATATGCACATTACAGCCTAAATGGGATTAAACATTTTCTTGGCCTGCTAAATCCTGCTGTTAAACTCTCAATGCCATAGCTTTCAGTTGAAGATACTAAGATACTAAGCAAGATACTCTGATATTTCTGCTCAGGAAAGTGTAGAGTACATTCTTTCCAGAAAGAAAACTGTGTCATTTTTTCTCCATATATATTATCCACCACCACCCCAAAAATATGTGTTGATCTAAAAACAACATTAAGTTGTTAGTGAGGAGAGCCAGGACATATAAACAATGGATTTTAAGTTTATTGCCATCAAACAATAATAAGCTCACATATCCCCCAAATAGCAGTTATTTCCCCTGTTTTATATACTGAGATCTGAAAGTGCAGTTTTTCTCGTGAATTTAAATTTTACCATCTCTCCTTAGAGGTATTAATATTAATATTAATAATAGTACTACAGCATTGTTGGGCAGCTAATGCATTAGGACCTCAGGAGGAGCCTTTAAACATAGTTTTAGATAATCCTAGAAATTCTAAGGAAGAATTCTGACATTTCAGTCATATAGGAAAAGTCACTGGAGCATTAAGTCCATAAGTGAGAGTTCTAGATAGCACCTTACACTCTGGGTAAGTCTGTCCCAAAGATAACTTCTGTATCAAAGTCTGTGAGTTAGAGACAATCTGTAGTTAAATCCTAAGTGGTTGTACAAGATATTATTATTTCCAATTTATAGACCAGAAACATGGACATGAAAAATATTGACTTGTGCTTACACATGTTTTCTTAAGCCCCTCAATTCAGATTTTATTTATAGTAAGGCCAGAGCAGAACTTTGTTCATATTTCAAATTAGAAACTCCAAAGCAAGCTACAAGTACTTTTCCTAAAAATTAAAGAAACCTGGCAACCACAAAATTCAATTTATCCAATCCACAAAATAAAAATTTAGAAATGAGCGAGGTTTTTCATAGACCTGGAAATTAAGTGAAAGCCTCCAAGAAAAAGAGTAAGCAAATTCAGCAAGCAACTGAAGTGTACGTGTGAATGTTGTGATGTTCCTAATTCTGTGTAGCTGATCAGGCAGGGGCAACTGCCATGTGCCCTGATGTGGCTGAATCTTGACCCCTGCTGTTGGGGAAGAATAGGCTTTGACAGGACACTACTGGGGTGGAATATCACTGTAACCCTTGCTCTCTCTCCTCTGTTACTCACCTTCATCTGGAAAATAGCAAAAGAAGAGAAACTTTCCTCCCTTTCAGCTGTGTCAAGGAGGTTTGGGAGCATCTGGATAAACATCTATGTTGTCTCTCTGTTATCTGCTCATGATTTTTAGGAAATATATATATATATATATATATATATATATATATATATATATCTATCTTTCAAATTCTAAATGTTTGGCTGTCCTGAGGAATAGAGAATGCCAACCAAACAATACCAATCTCCAAATTCCCTCTTAAAATCATGTTATCATTCAGAATATTGATTGGCATTGGCTTTGCTTCTAAACAGTCAGTTTATAACACTGAACCTTCTCTGAGATTTCTCTGCAAAATAATATATAAACATCAACATCACAAGACCCGAGCTGTTTCAGGTTCACTTCATACTATCTCTCAAGCCTTGTACAGGCCACTTTACTTTCTAACATCTCTCGTACTTTGGAGACCAAAACTCCCTGCTTTCCAGAGCTTCTATTACTTCAATAGTCATTTTGAGAAATATAGAAACACACATGCATAAATATAGCATTTAGATATGTACTAAACATATATATTTCTTGTCTATATGTAACATGTTTCCATATTGTCTTAAGTGCTTATTTTATATGTACGTGTTTTATGTGATATTCTTTGTATACTAAAGTGCAAATGATAGATAAAGACTGGTGTCCTTTCTGTAACCTTCAAGTTTTTTGATTTCTTGTCTGAGAAGGCACCATAAACTGTTTGCTCCCACCACTTGGTTACAACTATATACTAAACTTGGGGAAGATGGAAGAAACAGCACATTCCCCTGTTGCTCACTAAGTCAACAGCCACCAGATTTTGTTTCTTTCTTAGCTATTTTATTTTTCATGAAAACCTCTGTAAGGAAAAAGAATTAATATGACATAGGTAGAAAAGTGGTCCTTCCAGGGTTTATAAATAAACTTGCACACTTGGTGCCCAGAGGTTAGATCAAGACTTTTACCTGTTACCCAGGAAAGGATTATCTCTGGCACAAAGAAATTTTTCTTAAAGTAACAAAAAATTTGGACTGAAAAAGAAACTAGAAGTAAAATTAAAGGTTGAGTAGAGAATTGTTTATGACGTGATGGTTTGAGAGGCTTACACAGCACTGATATGGAAGAAGTCTGTGGAATGTCCAATCATCCCCTCTTCTTCTCCCTGCCTTTTTCCCTAATTTTCTTTTCCTCTCTTAGATAGCTTTTCACTTCTTAGTAAAGACTATTGCTGGGGATAAACACTTCTGTTTCACTGAGGCAAACAGATTTCACATGTTAGCTCATGCTGGCATCTTTCAGTTGACACAGTTATCCACTTAGAGGAAAAGGCAAGGCAAAGCAGCAGCCGTTGCTTGAAGCAGGGATCCACATGTTCAGAAGACAAGAGATGAGGGACTCACTGAAGGCCTGCACCCCAAGCCACCTTTCTGTTTGGATACCTGAAGCATCTAAGACCCAAACTTCAAGAAAAATTGCGCTATTTATTGCTGTGGTGTTTAGTAAAAGAGTTTTGCCATGGAGTTAACAATTTTTTTCAGGTTACTTGTGTCTCAGGCACCTTTGTCCCATTTCTCCATGAGGAGAACACTGGAATCTTGCTGGAGCATGTAAGGAATGTGTTGACTTTAAACCCTATCATAGAGCATGAATCAAGGATACTTGCTGAATTTCTATTGTAAGAGGTTTCTGATCCCGTCTGGGCCAGAGGCCCAGAACTGCCTGCAGCTGCTTTCCCCCCGCCCCCAAAATTAACTCAGATGCTTATATTAACTTCATCCTGTTTGGCCTATGTCTCAAGCACATTGCTAGCTAGCTGTTTTATCTTAATTCAACCTATTTCCTTTTATCTGTCTAGCCACATGGTCTGGCCCGTAGCTCACCTGAGTTCCTTACATGGTTCTTCTTTAGCAGCTTGATCAAGTCTTTCTGACTCTGCCCTACTGAACCTCAATTTCCCCTCCTATTTCTGTGATGTTCCATACAGGCCAAACGCTTTCTTTATTTACAGAAGGATATTCACAGGATACAGGCAAACATTTCTACCTCAATTATCTCTGGCCCATCACATTGGCTTCTAATTAGCACTCCCACTTGCACAGGAATGAGGTAAGTAATAGTTAAGAATTTTCAAATGTATACCTCATCATAATCAGTTTGATAGATCACAAGCCTGGAGGGTAGAAGCCAAGCAGAACCAGTATTCCAGAGGCAAGGAACATATCTTTAGAATTAACTGGTTTGGATGAAGAATGGTTGACACAAAGACTGAGATAGCTCATACAAGCTCCTAGTATATGAGGTATATAGATTTTGCCATTGATTGTAATGTTTCAGTAGAATAGGGGAGTATGGGAAGAGGCCTTCAAAGCACTGAAAATACCTTGATGACTATACTTTCTTCTGAGTGTCATCTGAGAACAATACGACATACTCCAACAATAAATATGTCCTGTCCCAATATCACATGACAGCTCTGCAATACCAGACTAAACCTAGCAAAAGTCATGTAGATCATGATTGAAACTACTTTGCCCTTAGAGATTCTTTAGTATACATTTTGAATATTTCACCAACATATAGTGATGTTATTGGTAGATAAGTCAAATACCTTACTTATAAAGGCAGACTCACAAATGCAAATATTCTAATCATTGTTTATGTTCCAGGAGCTGAACTGATACATGAATGACAGATGTTAATAATATTTGGCTACTGTAAAAGAAAACAGAGCTTTTTTTTGTCCCATCCATCTAATCTCAGATACCTGGCAACTTCTTCCCAAATTACCACATAAAGACTGATTTTAATTATAAATCCTTGACAGATGGCTCAGGGTTATTACTAACTAGCTATTATACTTAAATTAACCCATATTTTTATTTATGTTTTGTTCTGAGTATCAGAACTTGTTATTGTTGAAATTATTCACTAGCAATTGGTTATATAAAGGATTAATATTTATCAAGGGGTTTATATAAACACTCATTGAACCTTAAGGCAATTCTTGGAGAATTGAACTCTTCCATGCAGTGTCAATGTCAATCCGCTCTCTGAGAACACAGGAACAAGCAGGAGCAGCAGATAGTATGCAGCCAGGTCCTCAGTGGGAGCTGGCTACACCCCATCCAGTGTCCCAAAACAACAAAGCTATGCCTCTAGGTCTCCCCCAATAATGCCTGATACCCACCACAGCTTGCTACTTCAGTTTTTATACATCCTATTAGCCCAGAGTTGGCTTGTGTCTTTCCTAACTCCATCCCTCTTTCTCCTGGTCTTCATTTTGATTAAACTGCCTAACCTTATCTTGCCTTGTTATAGGAAAAAAACAATTTTATTATTAATCAATAAGACAGAATATATTTACAATATACAAAAAAGCCATTCCACAACAGACTACCAACTCAATTGCCCCGTGACTGTCATTTTGCTTACAAATGCCCCTGGAATCTGAACAATTCAGAAGTCTGACAATGATTAGCCTACAACACAGGCATTTTCATACGGAATTTCTTTAAACTAGAACCCTATCACTAATCAGAATCTCTGATGGTAAAGACCTAGGGAGCAATATAGCCCAGATAACTTTATTTTTGCCTTTGATATTGGGTGGAAGACATATGTTTTACAAGATAAATAAAAAGACTACAAGTACAGCATATATTGTCCAATTCCAAAGAGTATGTATGTGTTTGCTGGTAATGGAATACAACTTTCTGGTTTCACATCTTAGCCCTTCCTTTGATGATGAAGACCTCTTGATGAATAGAAATCTAGCCCAAGGAAAAACTTTGTGGCTTATACATTGGGGTGTCTATAAACAATCCTATCTGTAGATGGGACCATGGTTGTCTTATTCTTGTACATGGAATTTAAGAAAATCTGGGTGAGGGTTTGGAACAATAATATAGGGCATGTGCCCTCAAAATAGTCTTGACAATTTATGTGTTATTTAATTTAAAAGTAACTTTATAGCTTTTAGACTGGTATAGAACTAGTAACAGATATGTCTAAATTTAAATGCAATAGAAAATGACAGAATAACAACATGAACTCAGGGCCATAGAACTTGAAAATTGCATGTTCTTTTTCTAGTCATTACTGGCCTGAATGAAACAGGATGTTAATTTTTAAGTATTGAGAGTGTGCTTTTTATGATTTGAGGTGATCAAGTAGGCAATGGCTATATATCCTTTCCTCCCCAGTCAGCAGCTCTAGCAAGTTGGAGCTAATTTATCAAAAGATTATTAAGAGTAGTGTGGGAAGCTGGACTTGACAGTGTGCCGCTAGCCTATTTTTCTCTTGAAGGGAATTACCTCCTCTCTTCACAGAAGATTATGACTTTGCTGCAAAGCATTAATTAGTATAAAGTCCTTCCTTCCAGCTATGTGTGATATGAGGGTAAGAGAAGCATTAACCATGGCTTGTGGTCCAGGGAAGATAGAGAGGCTCAGCTTGGAGCTTCACTCCTTACCACTGAGCAGAGCTTGCAGCATCTATATTCTTCCTTGTTGTGTTAGCCAACTCAGATTATTACAACAATAAACCATAAGCTAAGTGCCTTTTAAAGAACACAAATTTATTTCTTAATGTTATAGAAGGAAGGACAGTTATGAGCAAGGTACTGGCAGATTCAGTATCTACAAGGGGGCCACTCCTTTATAGGAACTTCTTTCTGGGAATGTCTTTCTGTAGGGGATGTTAAAACTAGCTCTCTGGAGCAGCTTGTATGAGAATATATTCTTCAGTGTGCTTTGTCTTTTCAAAACCTAATCTCTTTCCAAATTGAAACTTTGAAATGTAAACTTTCTACTAGTATTACTATGATAGTTTATACCTCAACATGAGCCTTGAAGAAACACTATTCATACTATAGAATTCTACTCAGCAAAGCATAAGAATGAGAGGTTTTGGTGTACTATGGCTGAAGAAGACAAATATTATAGTTCAAAAGGAACATTTGTCTAATTCAGGTTCTCAATGAATTGTAGAGTCCAGGTATGTTGGTGAAAATTACTCTTTAGTTACACTACTGTCTTAAATTATAAACTTTAAAAAATTATTCTCAAAGACAATGTTTGTAAGATATATTTATTTTACATGTATGAGTATTTTGCCCCTCCTCCGTGTGTGTGTGTGTGTGTGTGTGTGTGTGTGTGTGTGTGTAATATGTGTGTATGTGTATGTGGGTAAGGATTGTTGTGTACAACTATATGGGCTCTGGGAATCAAACCTAAGTCTCTACAAAACCAACAAATGGTTTTAACCATTGAAGCATCTCTCCATCTCCCACCAATAATGTTTGAACAGCTATCTGGATAGCTTTAGACCTTCCTAGCTGACATAAAACTAACCATATAAATTAACCATCTCTAATGGATATTAACTGACTCAAATACTAGGCTTTTGACTCTGGTTTTGCTGTGTGTTAGGTTTTTTTTTTTTTTTAAGGACTCATGTGAGGGCAGAAAAGGGGAAGCATATATTAAAGTTCATCACATTCATTGACTAAGTACACTGTTAAAGGAAAGGTTCAATTGAATTCAAAGTGGTTGCTGAGACCTTGGACTTTTCATTGGTCAAAAACAGTCAATAATGAACAGAAAATGAAAGCCCAGTTGGAATTTAAACTGATAAAAAAAAAAAAAAACAAGAGTAAAATTGGCATTGTGGGGAATTATCTTTAAATTTTTAAGCATTTTCAAGAAATAACTACAATTTTTGTCTTAAGAGACAGGTGGGCTCTCAGGATTTTCCTAGATGGAGCAGGAAGTTGACTCTACTTTTCAACATTCTCATTTTAAAATAGACTTCTGTATTTGTCATGCATTATGTGCATATTGCTCCCAAGAAGCTGCTCACTCAGGAGAGCAAAGGCATAAATATGGTCAGCATTGTGGCCATCTGTCTGATTAATGTCCCATTATGTGCTAATGGTTTCTCAGGGCACAAACTAGCCCTCTGCCTGTATTTGAGCTTCACTTGCTATTGGAGCACAATTGTCTTGCAAAGTTCAGGCTGATTATTACTCTCACAGACTGACAGGTGTGCCCACTGAGAAGAGCATATTGCCAAAGGGAAAGCATAGCATTTAAAATCGTGTTATGTGGTTCATTCCTAGGTGAATTCATGATTCTTCCTTCACCTGTTAGATGAGACTTTTTTGAAAACTCACCTTGTGCTTCATTTACACAGGTGGACTGAGGCCTTTGAGTTCAGCCTGTGGTCATTGTGACACATGGAATGGTCCCAAAATCTTGTCTAATGCTAGCCTCAGCAGCATGGTACTGAAGTATACCATGGATGAAAAATAATGGTTTTTAGGAAGTCTTTAGAGAGTCACTTCTAAATGTGTGTGCTTAATTCATTTCCTTGGAAGTTCAAGGTTATATTTTCATAGCCACTGTGAACCAGCTATAAATTTGATAAGTATTGGAGATACACAATCTCTTCACCTCACAGTGTTTAAATAGACAAGCTGTCAATATGATACTTTATCTATTGATATAGTATGTATACTGCATTTCATGAGCACAAAGGATGAGGTCAACAACAATGTCACCATGAATGAAAATTAAACTGGACTTTTGCTGAGATTTTATTTAATGAAATAGAAACCATTAGGCACACTCACAGATCTTTTCCTCTTTTTTCCAGTCTTCTATCTAGAGAAAATTAATCATTTAATAACAAGTTAAATTAACTAACTACTGATGGTAAAGTTATAGACTGAAGTAATAGTATATGTAGGGCACAGAAAAAATGAGTTCTCATAAAAATGGCATCCTGGTCTGTATGACAACCAGGCATAGGAATGTGCTGAAGAGGAGATATGTAAGGCTAGAGAGGCAAATAATACCAGCTGCTCTCTTAGCAACTTTTAGCAATATAAGAGCTAACCAGAATGGAGGAAGCTTTAAGCTGAGTTCCAGTATGGTTTCTCTATGGCTTAGACAAAAGTTGTGTGGTGTCTTTGGCAAAAGGGTCTTAGTATCAAGTACTGGTGGGTAACCAATGGCAACCATCATTGTCTTTGTAATTTGAAATGCCTCTGTTCAACAGTTCCTAGAAAGGTGCTGCTTATATGACACTAAGATTATCTTCTTAAAAATGATTTTACTTTTATTATATGCGCATTGGTGTTTTGACTGTATATAGCTGTCTGAGAGTATCAGGTAACCTATAACTAGATTACATAGTCATGAACTGCCATGGGAGTACTAAGAATGGAATCTTGGTCTTCTGAAAAACAAGCAAATTTTATTAATCTCTGAGCCATCTCTCCAGCTCAACATTACCTTTTAACAACTTATGGCTTCTGGGATTTGCAGCATCTACCCATATATAATACAATACAAATACATAGTACAAATGTTTAAATTGATTTTTAAAATGTTTCTAATTAGCTTGTAAAGGAGTAGGTTTCACTGCATCATCTACAAATGCCCTTAGTATTGGTTAATCTTACTGCTGTGCCATCCACTCTCTCATCCCATTCCTATTTAAATTTTGGGGCTACCAATATTCCCATTCTTGTTTTTCATATCATATGTGCACACCTCCTCTGGCCCTTTAAGATCTCTCCATCCCACTTCCAGGGCCTCATTCTTACTTCCTGGTCTCACAAACATAACTTGAAACTCTAAACATTCAAAGCTTTTATCCATATATGTGACATTGGACTTTTGTACCCTGGGTTAAAAAACTTATTATATACTTAAGATTCATCTACTTTCCTGAAAATTTCATTATGTTATTTTCTTTACAGCTAAATAAAATTCTGTTTTGTATAGGTACTACATTTTCATCATCCATTCATCAACTGGTGGGTACCTAGGCTGATTTCATTTCCTTGCTATTATGACTAAAGCAACAGTAAACATGGGTGCAAATATATTTTGTAGAAAGATCATTGTAGTGTCAGAATTAGAACTGTCTATGAGGATAATGTAGAACTGTCAAAGAAAGAATATAATGCAATTTGAAAATATATTAATAAAATTTTTAAGTTACAAAGTCTATTGTAGGGGACATGTGGGACACCAGCCTTTGAAAAGTGAAGACAGAGGGATCAGGAGCCTCAGTACATACTTTGAAACCAGCTTGGACTACAACATGTACCTTCAAAAACCAAAATTTCTAAATTACAGAAATATTTCAGTTTAATACTTTATCTTTAATAAATTATATTATTTTTAATTGCTTTCTTCATAAGTAATGATTAATACAAAGTTACATATTTTAACATTTCAACAGCAGTCATGTTTAAATACCTGTCAATTATTTTTGGTTTGGTTGAATTAAATATTTTTTTCTCTTTTGACAGAATTTTACAAAGCACAGACTATCCTTAGTCTTGTTGCACAGATAAGAATAAGCATGCCTTAAATTCCTGGTTGTCCTGCCTGCCTCTATTTCCAAAATACTGTGATTAGAAGAATTGAGCACCAAATCCAACTTGTTAGTCATTTCTACAAAGCCAGGTTGCCATTAAAATAGTAATAACTCTAGATGTATTTTTAGAGTCCCCTCCTTCTTAAGCAATACCCTAAGTGAATCACATCTACTTCTAGAAGGTCTCTCCAAAGAGCAGGCTAAAGGAACCTGTCTGGAGAGAGCAGTGGGTTAGAAACTGTCCTCAGATACAGATTCTTTCTACCAGGCTGCATAGCAACCTGCAGGGCTCTTCTTCCAACAACACAAATAACCTTCGTCTGAATTGGATGTTTACTCCTCTGAGGAGATGCTGATCTGATATGTTTTTTCAGAGATTGAATTTCTTACTTGTAATCATCACCCAAACACTACAGCGAACCAGTAGGAATCAGAAATTGTTGCAAAATAAGTCCCAGTCTTGAGGATAAGCAATTTATGTGCCTAGTGTGATTAGATTATCAAAATGATTATGAAATGTTGTTATTACCATAACATTACTCAGAGTAAATTGAGGTACTAAAAGATGATGATGACCCAAGATTACATTTTATTTTTTAGTATAAAAATCAAAGGTTTAATTAAATATATGACTTCAGAGCTTACACTTTAGCATTTGTAAACATTATAAGGATTCCTTTATTGAAAATATGAATGCATAAGTTTACCCCCATTTATTCTAGGTCAAAATGTTTTAGCTCCTGTTACTGGAGACTAAGCTTATGCTAAATTTTCTAAGCAGGCCTGTTGACAGCAATGCCAGCACAGAGATTTCCTGCCTCCCATGTAGTAGTAGCTTAATAGTTCCAAGTCAAAGAAGGACCTGTAGAGTACACAATGAAATTTACCTGGGAATCTGGGGTTGAACTTAATATCAATTTTTCCCTGGGTGGGTCCAGGGTTTGAAGTTGCTGTGTCTAGAATATCACAGTTTTAGATATTTTATTATTTTATTTTTGCTGAACACAACAATGCTGCAAAGATACACTAGGTGCCACAGCTTTTAGTGGCTTAATATCATCCTTGCAGTCTTAAAATAGAATTTAAAGTGCCTTGAAGAGCCCAGTGAAGGCTCAGTGTGTCATGCACATAGACACTCCACTTGATCTCCAGTTTGAAAGCCTATTAAGGAAGAAGCTATGGTGTAGGCTCCAGGTCACTTCAGACATAAGCAGCCCTCCCAACAGCACTTATGACTCTATCTTTATCACTAGGGCATTTCTCTGTTTTTTCCTCTGTGACTATTTTGAGCCATACGGTGTTTTAGGGAAACTTAAATGCAAGCTTACTACAAGAGCTTATCCAGATGGCCAATGTCTGAAATCTTTCCAGTTTAAGGGAGAAGTCTGAGGAGTTGTTAACATTGATGAAATCTAGAATGAGGAAACTAGGGATATTGTAGAGCACAATGGAGTAACAAAAATTTAGCTCATTTATAATTTTATAGCATTGACTATCTTTTGGTTAATAACTGTGTACTGATTTTCCAATAGAGCTTCCCTTTAATAATAATAAGAGGAAAGTTGTGGAAAAAAATAAATGATAGCTTCCCTATTTGGGAGTCAGTGATACTTATTATCAGTGAATATTGAGAGAGAGAGATGAGGCAATCTCCTTTATATCAAGTGAGTCTATAGATCTCTTGGCACTTGTTTGCTTTCATGGACTTTATCAATGATCTAAATGACCTGATTTTGTTCTGTGTTCCTTTTTCTATTATCTCCACAATGAGCAGAAAGATTAAAGAGTGAAAGCACTGTAGGAAAGAATTTAAGCTATGAGTCACTCTCACCTTTCACACTGATAGCATGTCACTAAATCCATGTCACTAAGTCAATGACTTTAAATGTGTAAATGAGCAACTTCTAATATGCTTAAATGCATGAACTTAAGTCATAACAATGAGTTAAAAATAGAATATGGAAAATTATGCATCTTTTCTTGAAATGTGAATATTATCCTCAGGTTGCCCAGACATGTTCTGTAAGGGTTCCGGAGGAGTCATTTCTCTGTACTCTCAGCCATCAGTGTATTCCAAGAGAACATGGTTTAACATCATGCTGCTACCATTATGAAAAGTTCAGAGTTAGTGGGACTAAGAGGTAAGGTCTCTCTTAGAATCTAACTTATGTGCTTTTGTTCATAAAAAAAGAAATGGCTCTCGCTAGAATATTTTCTGTATAGCTTTAATCTCAAATTACTCAGATTTAAGGCAAAAATATAATGGAGAGGCTTAGACACAGGTTATGGATGAATTTCTGTGTCATGTGGTTCAAATATCTGTTTCTAATTTTATAAATTCAAAGAAATTCTTCAGTCTAAAGCAGTATAAACTGACACTCACTTCAATTTCTCAAACCAGAGAGCTGGAAGCCACAGATAGCTCCAGATTCTCCCTGGCTCAGTGAGCTGCTTTAATTTCATAACTGCACAGTATTAAAAGTATCCAAATGTGTGCTGATCTGAAACAATCCATACCTAACTGTTTCAGTCTTTGCCTTTGGCATCTTCTAGGAACCTGAAGGCTGTACTGTGCCTCCTTTCTCAAGAAAAGCTACCTTGATCAAATTTTAAAACATAGTCCTCAATACATAAGCAGTGATCCCAGAATCACCTTTAGTTTCTCACTCTATAAATTAGCATATAAATTTGTAACTATAAAATGGCTGAAATGCCTTCTTATATAAAATGTTTATTCAAAGTTAATTAGCTATCTTTTTTTATTTACCTTTATTGAGCTGTCCACAGACCCTATATACACTCATCTTAGCATACAATTGAGTTTTTTCCAGTAGTTAATCCCCAATATCCATCTCCAGAGTTTTCAAATACTGTCATTACCATAAAATCTTATCCGTTTTAATTGTCTTGGCATACTTACAGAAAACTGTTCAAAACATCCTGAGTTCTCCTTGCTTTATTCATTTTCAAGGCCATTTTGTGTGATCTGAGTCTCTTACAAACTCACACAAATATGTCAGTCCCTGTTTCTAAACCAAAAAAGTACTGGTGAACATTTGATAAAGAGTAAATGCAATTTGTATATCAAGTTGGAAAAGTTTTTGTAACATTGTGTTCTAAATCACAAACTGGAATTTTTGTTTATTTGGGCTTTTTAACTTTTCTTTTTGTGATGATATCTTATCGTTTGCAAGAATTTAATTTTTAATTTCTGTAATTAAAAGTATTCATAAATAGTTTATTTTTGAATGTATTTAAATGTTATCTGGTTGTTTACCTTATCAGAATCTCAAGTCTTATGAGATGGGCCAAAATCCTGTAATTATTGTGTCAAATAAGCATATAAATCATTTATTAAAAGAATATAGAAGATAAAAAATGTATAGTTATAAGTTTGGTTGCTGTCTTCATTTGCTTCTCTCTTTTTTTTTTACTATTTTGTTAGATTTTTTTTCCTTATATATGTAACCATCAGTTTTTATTTTCTTATGGTTTTAGTGTTATGCTATGGAGAAGCACAATGACCATAGAAACTCATATAAAGGAAAGATTTTAATTAGGGATTGCTTACAGTTTCAGAGGTTTAGTCCATTGTCATCAAGGAGGGAAGCATTGTGGCCTGCAGGCAGACATGGTGCTGGAGTAGCTGAGAGTCCTACATCCAGAGCAGCAGGAATCTGATCCAGAAAACCAACAGGACTGGTGTGGCCCTTGACATTTCAAAGCCAGTGACATATTAAATCCAATAAGGCCACACCTACTAATCCTTTCAAATAATGTCATTCCCAAGGAAGGGACCAAGTATTCAAATCCTTGAGCTTCTGGGGTTCATTCTTACTCAAACCACACACTTTACTCCCCAGCCCCTATAGGCTTATAACCACATCATAATTCAAAAAAAAAAAATCCAATGCAACTTTAAAAGTTTCTGTAGTCTATAGCAGTCTCAATACTGTTTAAAAGTCCAAAGTTCAAAGTGTTTAAGACCCTGGGAAATCTCTTAACTGTAAGCACTTTTAAAATCAAAATCACAAGGCAGATCACATTCTTCTAACACACAATAGCACAGGATACACATTGTGATTTTAAAAGGGAAGAAAGGCAGCATAATGAGAACATACTAAATCAAAACAAAAATAAAAACCAACAAGACAAACTCCAGACTCTGTATTTACATGTCTGATGTCAATGTACTCTAGATCTCCAATTTTTTTCAGCTTTGTTGACTGTTAACACACTTCTTTCTTATTGGGCTGGTTCTACACCCAGTCTATAGAATCCCTTGGCAAAATTCTATTACTCTGGCATCTTGGGATTTCCAAAGCCATCTAGGCTCCATTTTCACAGCTTCACAAAATAAAATGACTTCTCAAAGCCTTCATGCCAGGACACCCAACACATGCCTGGCCTCATTAGCTTTTCTTAGGTGTGGAAGGAGATTCCACAACTACTTTCTTGTATCCTTGACTCTATGGGTAGAACCATATGACAGAATCTGCCAAGGTTTTATGCTTGCTGGAACTGGTCTTACACCCTTTGTGCAATTATATTTGTACCAGTTTAATTTGCCAATGATTTCCTTTGCTTAAATTTTTCTTTAATTCCTGTCCACAAGTTGGAAGCTTAGTGGGGTGAGGTCTTGCCCTGAGGTAATTTTTTTCTTTATAAAATAAAGGGTTTTTTGTTTTTGTTTTTTGTTTTTATCCATATGGCACCTTACTTCCCCTCTCGTCCCTCCTCCTTATCCCTCCCAGTCAGCCTTCAGCCTCCTCCCTCCCCCTTCCTTTTCTCTCCCCTCAAAGGGCAAGAAGACCAAAGGTGGGTCAGCTCAGCCTGGTGCATCCACTCCAGGCAAGCCTGATTTCCGCATTCTAATGTCAAGACTGGGTTAGGTGTTTCTCTGAAGGGAAAGGGCTCCAAGGTGCCAGCCCATGCACAGAAACGCAGTCTAATTACACCTCTCAAGGCTCCACATACTACCCATATCAATTGACAGTTGCCTACCATTGGAAGGCCTAGTTCCTTTTCGTGATGGTTCCCCAGTGGCTGGTCTTGATTCACTGAGCTCCACAGAGCTCTAGCCAGGAATCATTGTGGGATTTTTTTTTCATAATCCTGATCCCCTTACTTATATAGACTCTCCTCCCCAGCTCTCAGCAGGATCAGGAGCTCAGCCATGTATCCCTGCCTCTACCATTATTTCTTGTTGGATGTAGGTTCTGTGATGACACTTAGGGTGGTTCTTCATTTGATTATAGGGGGAGTCTTGTCTAGCAACACCTTCACTATTGGTTAGAGACCTAGCCACAGATATCCTGTGAGTTCTTAGAGGTTTCCCTAGCACCAGGTCGCTTTCCAACCCCACATTAGCTCCCTCTTTTAAGACCTCCATCTTTTTTCTCTCTCACTCTTTTTATTGCTCCTCTCACTCAATCACTTTTCAATTGATTCCTAAGTTCTGTGCTGTTGACTCCACATGCTCTCATCCCCTTTCCTAAGGAATCCATTAGGCCTAAGCAACATATCTGATACCCAACATGGAGCCTCTGGCAGGAGTATTGAGCTTGCCCAGGCCAGGGTTCTTCTCTTCACCATAACAGATATTTTTTGAGTTTTTTGCCTCTGATGCTTATAGAGCACACAGTTATTTTCACTTTATTCTTTGTGACACCAGCCCTGATTGTTTCCCTATACAGTGCCCTAGGATTGTATGTTTTGGTGAGAAAGCCTCTCAGTGTTGTATGCTTTCAGTCTCTCTAAGTGTTTGGACCCCCTTTCCTTCCTTCCTCCCTTTCTTCTTTCCTTCCTTCCTTTTTTACTTTTTTTATTAATTTATTTATTTGCCTTGGTGTTTGCCTGGAACTGGACTACAGACAGTTGTTAGCTGCCATGTGGGTGCTGGGAATCGAACCCGGGTCCTCTGGAAGAGCAGATGGTGCTCTTAACTGCTGAGCCATCTCTCCAGCCCCCCCCCCTTTTTACTTTTTATCTTGCCTTTTTTTTTTCTTCTCTCTAGATACTTTTTATAGTCACTGATGTTTCACTTATCTTGGTCTTTCTTCTCTGCTCTTCAGCTCTTTTTTTCTTCTTTCACTTATTTTTTTCTTCTTCTTGAGAAAAGCTACCTTTTTCACCCTATTTTTCAAAGACAGTTGAATTGTCTTCATTTTTCTCAACAGCAGTTTTTTCTTTGTGTGTGTGTGTTGTCCTGGTGATGGAGGTGGTGGTGGTGGAGGCACTGAAGTCTGAAATCCAGCTCAGACCTGGGAGACAATATGGCAGTGGCTCTCCTCCTCCTCCTTCTCCTCCTCCTCCTTCTCCTGATCCTCCTTCTCTTCCTCCTCCTTCTCACCCTCATTGCTTGCCACCACCTCCTCCTCCTCTTATTGCAGCAGCACCAGCAAGCACTCCAGTATCAGGCCATGCTTTGGGGGTTTGGAAGGTGGCTAGAAAGGGCCGAGGCTGAAGCTGGGACCAAAGCAGGAATGGTGCAGAGATGGCATTCTAGGAACATGAGACAGTGATCTGTTGATAGAGAGGGACAGACCATCGCTGAGAGGGAAAGGGGGGCTTTTCCGCAAAACCCCTGCCTGGGGGACGTTATGGGGTTAACTCCCATGAGTGCCCCTGACACCCCCACATGTGCCATCCCAAGCGACTAGTCACATCATGGGACAGACACCAAGATAGCCTCCTGCAGGCCTGTGGAGCAGGAAACCTTGGGTGAGGAAGATAGGAAAAGACAGGAGACTGACCAAAGACACTCAGAATAATGAAGGTACAGCCTCAACACAAGCCTAGTCAACCTCTCAGGTAAGCCTTACAGAGATCCAATGAGGAGGGAAAACCTGGTGGAATGGGTGGAGGCTGCCACTTTCACAACCCTGGTTCCTCCTTGATGACTGGGCTGTGATGCCTGGGTTGGGTTGGGACATGTCATGAAGGACCACTCAGAGTGGAGACTGCTTGGAGGTGAGGGAACAAACAAAATAACAGATGTAGTTCCTGTGCACAGATGGCACTACTTGGTACCCTAGGCCCAGTCCCAGAGCTGGCAGTGGAAACTGACATTCACAGCTGATGACAGGTAGGGTCATTACCAAGCCCCTAGTCTCCCTCTGTCACCAGTTCCACAGGTGATAGATGCTTTTTAATCCTACTTCTGCTCTTAACTTTAAACAGAAGTTCGGACAAAAGGACAGACATGCTTAGACGTCAAAAAATGGTTGTAAACATTTTACCTCAGATTAATTTTTTTAAAGTATTCAGGTTTTTATATGAAATTATAGCTTAGCTCTCTGCACTCCCCTACTAAGACCTGTGCCATTCACAAGTCAGAGGCATGTAATCATACCTACTTAACTCACACTGAGATAAGCCAGCATGCTAGTGCCCTTGTCTGATCCTCCTCAAGATAGTTGCCTACTATGGGTAAGCCACTGTCCTTCCTAATGTAGAAAATAAAGTCTGTCACACTTTCAAAAAAATCTAGGCAGCTTGCAGAGAGAGGAAGGTGGCAAGGGACATTCTACTCCAGTGCCTTATGCAAAAGAGCAAGACTCTTGTTTACAGCAGCTTTAGGGATGAATAGGTAAGGGAGAGACAAGCACAAATGGAAAGGCTCTGAGGCCTGTGTATTAATCCTAGTTTTATAGCTTGCCCACTACCTCTCCTCAAGCATCTAGTGATTTATTGAGTATGGCTTCATTCTGAGACAAAAAGGAAGTTGGCTCCACAAAGAAACTCCTGTAACAGATTACAGTAAGTGTTCTGTCCAAGATAACAGGGTCATTGGTGGAAGAATATGTTCCTGCATATATAATGTCTTCATCGAGATAAGTTCTATACTGGGCTGGCCTTTCTCAAGTGACACAGGAACTAGAGCAAGCTGGCTCCTGAGTACAAAGATGCCAGTCAGTGGAGCTGTTGGACTCATAACAGTGGCTTTAGGGAACCACAAGTTCTTGGATATGCTCATCAGAGGCAAACATGAACATTCAGATACCCTGCTCATCTGGTTACCCTCTTTACTGTCCAAATTTGTGTGGCCCTTAGCAGATAAAAAAAAAAAAGTAGCCAACTGTGCTTCACCTTGGAACACCCACCATTGTGTTCACAAAGCAAGACATTTCCCACATTGGTACAGATTTGTGTTCCATCTCTAAAGAAGCTAGCTTTCCTTCAATTTACACAAAAAAGTATGAACCAAAGATATAAGCAATATTCAGTCACTGGTCTAGACACATCTGTAAGCCAGAAAAAAGGGGCTAGTCAGACAGTTGTGTCCCCACCCCTGGCCAGAAGCTCAAGTGTGCTAATATATATTTAATAAAATTAGTCTGGAATATCAAAGAGTAAATCACAAAGCAAAGCCATGAGTGTCAGCCCACACCTTTATTCTTACCTTCAGAAATGTAGAAAGAGGAAGTTAAAATACTGGGCAAAAGAAGAGGAAAGGGTTTTTCAGCTTTCCCAGACACTTTCCTTATTCCTTTCAGCTGAGGATAGAGAAACATGCAGTTAGAGGATTCCTGAGACATGCCTGAGAAGTTGGCTGGGTGAGAAGTGGCTGTAGTTTGTTTCTCCATCTCTCAGATATTCCAGCTCTTTCCCAATATCTGGCTTGAGGTGTTCATTATATATCCAAAAGAAGTCTTAAAATATTTGGGCACAGATAAAAAAAAAATGCTGCCTGTTGGCTGGAGCTACATGTGGTTGGAGTAACAACTGGGCTGGCTAGGTTTTATATTTAGAGTTAGCCTCCTGCCTAAGGCAGAGCCTGCCACAAAGTTTCTTCTCCAAGTTTATCTGGGTGAGTTTTCTTTTTCCCCAGGAGTTTCCTCTCCTGGTGGGTTGTGGTTGTTTTTTTTAAGTCCTTCTGAATACATCCCTGGTCTGCTACCACACTAGATATCTGCCCCACTTTACAGTCATCTGAATTGTGTTTGACAAGTTTGGGGAGTGAATTGGAATTTTTTTTAAAAAAGGGAATTTTTTAAGGTAGAGATTTTTTCCACTCATTAAAAATGAAAAAGAGTTTTATGATGAAAGATGGTTGGTCTTTTTTGATATTACTCTAGAATTTTTGGAACTGGTACCAGTAAAGGGGAAGATAAATAATGTAAATGGAACTATTATAGTATCTATTATAAATATTATTTGATTATTTCTGCTTTATTGTTTTAAAAGTCAGTTAATATGAGAGACAAGATAAAAGTCTTAGAAAAGCTTGTTAAAAGGGAACATGGAGCTATTCAGACCCAGACAGAGGAATTTGAAAAACTAATCTCAATATTGTTTTATAAGATTAAAGAAACTCAGCCCAAGGCTTTCAAACAGCCAAACTTAGTATATCTAGAAATCTTACAGAAGTTGTCAAATGATAGAAATTGTGTAGAAGTCAAATAGTCTCTAGTACAAATGGTGGACTTAAGGAGAATGGAGAAAGGAAGTCACTTATGGTATGTACTCACCATTTAAAAAAATATTAAATTCTTGGTAAATCTGTAATTGAATTATCCTTAAAGAATGTTCAGATAAGGTTACAGCTGTCTTGAAGACTAGGCCATGTTACAGTGGAAAACATGGTAGAAAGATAAGGTGAAAACAATAGAACAAATAAGCAGAGAAAGAGACATAGAAATATTACAAGACCAACTTCTAGGGGAGGAAGATTATGCTAAAGTAGAAAGTCAATCTTTATATGATAACACCCTGAATTTATACCAATGCCGACTTGAGTGCTTGAGACAAAATTGATAAACTAGAAAACAAAAATTAAATCTTTTACAAAAGTGATCCAGGGGCAAAAAAAAAAAAAAAATTACAGATTTATTTCACAATGTTTGACTGCTGTGGTAAATAGAATGGTACCAGATTCAGAAGTTGGACAAATAATAATTGAATCTCTGAATCTTTGACTTTTCAAAATGCTAACTCACTATGCAAAAAGATAATTAGGCCATTAAATACAAGGTCAGCACTATTGGATGACTTGATTCACAATAAAATTTATATGGAATCTTATAATTGTGATAATAAATGGGTAGAAGTGGTTGTTTCTAGAAGTTTAAAGAAAAATTAAAATATCAAATGTTACAACTCTGGAAGGCAAGGTGACAAAAAATGAGATTGTAAACAAGGTGTAACCAGTGTTGGTTTTTTGTGCATGATAAGAAATATACCACCGAATACCACTCTAGAGTTTATTAAACTAGAAAGAAGGGAGGGGGGAGAAGCAGAAGAGAAAGAAAATGGCCTCCATGTGGACATTTTCTCTTAAGAGAACACATATCTACATATCCACTCCGGAGAGCATGGCCTTTGTTCAGTTAGCTCTACCAGCTCACCATTCTGCCACTGTTGCAAGTAAATGCCAGCATCCTACTTGGCATCCTGCTGGGTATGTGGTGTGTCAGAAATGCTTACACCCAGAAACAATGTCTTTGCTTAGAATAACCCCAACAGATTTCCCCTCCCTTCTATACAGAAGGTGTGGTAAAGGCAGGCATTAAACCAATGAGTGTAGGTCACCAAGGGACAGAGAAGGTAACTTTATTGCCTTTGAAAAATGCCCTGAGGCTTTCGCAAGTCCTCATGGCAAATTTAGTTCAGTCTTATTCTGTCATTGTGGAGGGAAGGCCTTCCAAAACCAATTACGGAAACTAAAGTTTATTCTAAAGCACCTCGCCCATCTGAATGATAGAGTAGCTATAAAAAAAAAAAAAGAGAGAAAAAAATAGGGAAAACATAAAGCAAATATTTTGGCAAACTTTTATAAATGAACAAAGAAAAAAATTAAAAATATGAATAAATGATGTTGTCACTGAAGGCTTGATAGACACAGAAGCAGGTGTAACAATAATTTTATCAGATTCTTGGCATCTACATTGGCCTCTTTATGAAGTATATGTTCAGCTTGGGAGAACTGAAATACTATCCCAGGTAAAACATAGTACAAGATGATATAAATGGATAGGATCAGAAGGAAAGAGAGGAAAATTAAAGATGTGTGGCTAACATTGCCATAAATTTATGGAGACAAAACATTACAACAATGAAATACTCTAATAAACATTCCTCTAATTTCAAAAACAAACCATAAACTATCATATGTTTCTGGAAAAAATATTAGAAGTTATTATGAAAAACAGTCACCAACCATTCATGTTGTATTAAATCAAGATGTAGCAGGTGCTGATCTTTCAAAGGCACCCACAGTGCTATCTTTAAAATTGTTAACCGATAAGCCTAAATAGATTCAACAATGGCCTTTAATCAAAAGAGAAACTGTAGGCCTTAGAACAGCTTATACAGAAGCAGTTAAATGCTCAGTGTATTGAAGAATCAATCAGCCCTAGGAATTATTTTGTATTTTTTATCAAAAAAATCTGGAAAATGGAGAATGGTAACAGATCTAAGAGCAGTAAAGAAGGTGACTGAGCCAATGACCTCTCTAGTCTAGCATTCCTTTACCTTCTATGTTACTTAAAGAATGGCCTATTATAGTTATTGACTAAAAATATTGTTTCTTTACAATACCTCCACAAGAAAAGGACAAGAAAAAATTTGCCTTTACAATGCCCACTTATAATAATTCATGGCCTATTAAGAGATATCAATAAATGGTTCTCCCACAGAGAATGGTAAATAGCCCATTCTATGCCGGTATATTGTATGACAGCCACTAAATGTGATGCCAACGTGATTTTCCCAAATCCATTATTTACTACTACATAAATGACATCTTGTCGGATTACTCAAGTATAAATATGTTAGAAAATCTGTTTGAAAATAATTTGCCTGTTGGGGATTACAAACTGCTCTTGAAAAACATAGAATAAGGAGGTTCTGTTAATTATTTAGGATACAAAATCGGTCAACAAAATATTATACCCAAAAAAATGCAAATCAGAGAATATAGATTGCAAACACTAATGGTTTCCAAATACTGCTAGGAGACATTTCCAATATGTGACCTACTATTAGAATTTAAAATCATAAACTATATAATTTGTTCACAACCTTACATAGTGATGAAAACTTAAATAGTCCAAAAGAATTATCAGCTGAAACTGAGAGAGAATTGTCTTTGGTTAAAAAAAAAAATTACAGAATTCACATGTGGATTTTGTGAATCCAAACATTAATTTGCATTCTGGTTGTTTTACACTCTAAGCATTCTTCTACAAAAATTTTAATGCAAAGGGAAAATATCACAATGAATTGATTAAAGTGAGTAAGAAGTTAAAGACATGTGAAAAATTAATTTAATTTTTAAAGACAAATCAAGACTTTGTCAATTGACAGAAATGAACCCAGCACAAATTGTTGTACCTTTATCTAATAAAAGTATTGACCAATTATGGTCAGAAAGTAAACCCTGGCAAAGAGCTTGCAGTAATTTTAGAGCAAGATTAACAACAGATATTCCCAAAGCAAAAGGATTCAGTTTATAAAGTGGACAAACTCAATTCTTTCTCATGTTGTATAAGGAATACCAATTTTTGGAGCCCCTAAATTTTATACTGATGAAAATAAATTAGAAAAGGCAGGTTACAAATGTAAGTAAAGTGGCTCAAAACCCTTATAATTCTGTTTAAAAGTCAGAATTACATGCTATTATGATTGTGTTAACACATTTTACATGGCCTCTTAACATAGTCACTGACTTTCAGTATACAGAATGAGTTGTTTTACACACAGAACTGCTGAGTTTATTTCTGATGAGTCAAATTTTACCTTATTATTTATTCTGTTACAAGAAATAATCAGGAATATTAATCATTCCTTTTATATAACACACATTCAATTCAATATGCGACTGCCAGGCTCTCTAGCACAAGGTAATAACAAAATTAATAAATTACTAAAAGGAAATGTGCTAGAGGCCTCAGAGTTTCACATACACATACACACCATCACCTCACATCAATAGCAAAAGTTTAAAAGAAGATTTTTTTCGTCACTTGGAAATCAAGCCAAAGAAATTGTAAAAACATATCCTACCTATTCCTTTTTTAACCAAACTCCATTATTTGAAGGATATAATTTTAAAGGTATGCTTTGAAATGAAAGTTGAAAATGGATGTATTTTATTTTACAGAATTTGAAAAATTAAAGTATGTACATCATTCAATAGATATGTTTTAGGAATTTCAATGAAAAACTACTATGAGTTTTGATAAAACTGGATTCTGTAATCACACATTTGCTAGAAGTTATGGTCATCTTGTGAATACCTGTACAGATTAAGATTGACAATGGCTCAGCATATGTCTTGAGTAAACAATGGTTTTGCTTGTCATAATATAAAGCATATTATAGGTATACCACACTCCTACAGGGCAAGCAGTCATACTGAGATCAAATGAAACTCTAGAGGATATGCTAAAATAAACAGAAAGGAGTAACAAAGACTCCAAAAAATAGATTACATAATGTATTATTAACTTTGAATTTTCTCAATGCTAATAAGAAAGAAATAAGAGCTGTAGAAAGGCATTGGACAATAAAAAAAATCTACTAAGATAAATCAACCTGTCTACTACAAAGATGTGTTAACTTTAGAATGGAAACCAGGATATGTCCTACATTAGAGAAGGGGTTTGCTTCTATTTCCACTGGTTTATGAAAACTATGAATATGATCAAAATTATTAAAGACTTGTTTTGAACTGGAGTAACCTCTTGATAAGAAGAAATGATGGTTGATCCACCTATGTGGTAATTCTTTAAGTTGTACAAAAATCTCACCAAACAAGGAACAAGGCAGGGTTTGTATTTTAACAGAAAACTAAAAATACCCATTTCCAAAAAGTCAAAGACCTTGGAGATATATGTCTAAATCAGAAGGGAAGGCTATACAGAAAAAAAATTTACAAGCAAAGGAATACTGAGCCTACTGGTATCTATTGTTACTAATCTTATGACATGTAAATTTTTATATCAAAATTTATAGGATTATATATATACATATATATTTTAAACTTTTGTCATGATATTATTGTTTATATAGAGTACTAATAAATTCTTTTTAAAAGGCTTTATCTAGTTTTCTGTATATTGGTATGGGTGAGTCTCTTATCAGTTTTCTGCAGTGAACCATGATGATGCCTAAAGTCAAACTTTAACATCTCTAAAAAGAAGATTGAGCCCACAATGATGATTTTCCATGGACTGTGACAATGTCACTTGGCTGACAAACATGAATCAAAAATGACCTTGAACTACAAATTGCTCAGCATAATTTTGAGATGGCTAATCAAGATACACTAGACTCACAGACTACTCTAGGATTTGTGACAAACCTTGCACTTTTCCATTATGCAGAGACTGGGCAACAAATTATACAGCTACTTATTTAATGACTTGACAATTAATAAACTTTTTAAAGATTGCACTAAAGATTCTGCTACCCCAGCAAGAAGAAATTTAAATTTAAAAACACGATGCCCAAATTTCCAAGAGATAACATAGGAAGTTTTTTGATCTTTCACTGGATTATGGATAATTGTCATTGTTTAGGGTAACTGGCTACAAATTGTTACTGCTTATAATTTGAAAAAAATCTGAAAAAGGGTGATTAAACTTAGGGTTCTTGTCTGTAAAAAAATGTAGGAGGATACAGATAAAATAAAAGGGTAGTTATTGAATCTACTCAGAAAAAGAGAATATGAATATACTAGGAATGATATAAAAGTAGTTTATTGAATCTACTTTTAAAAAGCAATTATTGATTTTAAATAATTTACATTGGATTATATTTATTGCATGTCATATACAAATACAAAGTTAACATCAATTTTGTTACTGTACATATATTTCTATGGTTGTTCAAGGAATTGTTCATATATAGTTCATTTAACAATGTAATGCAAATCCCTAGTCTTTGAAACTTATTATTACCAACTAATTAAATGTAAGGAAATGCAAGTTAGTAGTTAGACATTATAATCAAACTTATAATTATATTAAATATGTTTTCAAGGCCAAACTGAGATACATTTTAGATAGGTCATCTTTAAAATCTTCAGAAATCTATAGAATATGGCATTTAAATACTCTAATAGCATATGTTCTTATTATTTTAATGACAATGAGACATGTCTGCTCTTGGCAGTACCATCTACCTCACAGAAGATAATGGGCATTGAATAAACCCCATATGACCTTCATTGTGTTTGAAGCCACTGGGAAAGAAAATGCCCTTGCCTTCAACACTGACAGCATAATGTCAAAAATTGACAAGCATGACACATAAAAATGAACTGCTGAATCTTACCAGGACAAGGTAGGAAGGTCTTTAAGAGTATCCTGCTTCACAGAGAATGTTGTCAGATATGCTAGACATAGGCCAAGGATGCATCCTTCAATGTTGCATATTGGGTGACTGCCCAATCAGCCAACTGTTTTTTACATTTTTTGGAAGTCGCTTGCTTACATTTTCTGTTTACTTAGTTACTATTATTTTCTTCTTGGGTCTCTGGTGGAGTTAAAGTTGAGATAGTTATAGCTTTCTAGTGACAGTTTTAGAAAAGAAACTTATTGCAGTAATATTTATTGGTAGTATATTGTTTAAAGAATTAACATTTATTGAGGGGTATATGAATACTCATGATACAAATTGACAGTTCTTGAAGGGAGAAAATGTCCTACACTGAGCACTCGTCTGCTCTCTGAGAACATAGGAATAAAACAGGAACAGATCTCAGTATATCCCAGTTCCCAATCGATTCTGGTCATGCCCTGTAGGGGTCCTGATTCTCAAAATCTACAAAGTCTTCTCAAAATAATGCCTGAATCTCACAACATCTCCCATTTTCTCTAACTAAAAATGTTCTAAACTATGCATAAGAAAATGTACAATAAAAATTATCCTAAGGTAATGTCTGGGGGAGGAAAAGACAATAGCATAAGCATGGTCAACTACAACTGACAAACAACAAATATAAGATATATTTTAAATATCTAGAATATTGGTAAGTGGCAATATACAGGGATTACTTCAACACTGTGTATCTTCAATAATAAGAATACCTGGAATAATTCTCTCCAAGGGCCCAGCAATATCACTATTCGGTATATACCCTAAGGACACACATTCACACCCCCAAGCATCATTATTCATAATAGCAAGAACCTGGAAACAACCTAGATGCCCCTTAACTGAGGAATGGATTAACAAACTGTGGTACATCTACACAATGGAGTGTTACTCAGCAAAAAGTAATGTACCAAAATTTTCAGACAAATAGATGGATTTGGAGAATATGCTCCTGAGTGAGGTCTCACAAACCCAGAAGTATATACAGGGGATGTGCTCACTCATTAGTGGTCTTTAAGCAAAAGCATTCTTATTTTATTGAAAGATGATGGGTGAAGTAAATGATTTAAAACACATACACACACACAAAATAAATGCTTCAAAGCAAAAAAAAGAAAGAAATCAATAACTTCAATAACTGAATATATTTTTTGCTACGAGATGAGATGGCAATAATCTCAATTGTCTAGTCTTCAACCCCATCAAGACCCAAGAAGGAAAATATACTACCTGAAAGTTGGAAGCACAAAAGAGTAGCTTCCAATGTTTGGAAGAGGATGGCAATAGTCAACTACCTAGACAGTCACCTACAACTTTTCTGCATAGTTGGAACATCCACCATTTTGACTACAAGCCTATGATATCTGGCATCTCTTCAGAAGAATGGCATCTTAGGAAAAATAATTTTATCCTTTCTAGGCAGGTTTTGGCAGTCTCTGTCCATCCTGCTTGTCCAGATTGGACATCAAGGCAAGGGTACTTCTTTGCCCAAAAGACCATTGTCCACTAAGGAAGATAAATTCCTAGTGAAGAGTCCTTGATATCCAATACCATCTCAGGAAAGGAACAGTCATGTCAGGAGTTGCTGTGTTGCTCATGGCTGAATTCTGAATAACAAAACATTAAATGCCATATGCTCTAAATCTATGAAGTGGTTGAAGAGTCCTGTCTATCTGATATCTTCTAGTGTATATCTGGGAAACCAGAACAACATGACTATCACATGGAAAATCTATGTAATGGTGATGTGCCATTTTTTTATCCTAATGACTGAAGCTTATATTGTAAAAATAGGCAATCTGTAAATGGGTGTACAGTTTCTAAATAATGACTTTAAGCATAATGATCATATAAACATTAACCAAAGGTACATGTATCATGCAAAATGACAACAGTATTCTAAATATATATCATTATACAAAATATCTAAACAAATACAAAATATTTTATGTATACATTATGACTAATATAATTAAACAGAGGTAGAAATTGCATAGTAAAAATGCCAATAATATGCTTAATATGCATTAATGTGCAAAATATTTTAAACAAAGGTAAAAGTATGGGCAAAATATGACAATTACAGATACAATGTACACATTTTGCATCAATATAAAAATTACCTTAGACATATAAAGCAATTTCAAATTTAATTTTATTTCAATATACAAATTATCTTAATCAAACGTGCAAGATAATTTCACAGTATTATCAATATACAAGAACCTATACAAATGCAAATGTCTTTGGCTCATATTTGGCTAATAATTTTCCTGTGAAAACAAAATCAAAACCTCTTCCCCATTGAAGCACATATCCTGGCTTCTATTCTGAGGTCAGCACATCCTTGAAGTAGATAGGTTGATTAATCTTAGAAGTGTTTTTTTATTACCCCATGTCTGTCTGCAACTGTTGTTCCTTTCTCATCAGCATAAAGAAAATTCAAGATTAGTAAAGCATTGGGCAATCTCTCCCTAAATTTTTTTCATTTCTTCTGTCTACTAATGTAGCATTTCTTTCAAGGTGCAATGAGATCTTTCCACAACTGCTTGTCCTGTAGGATTGCATGGTATCCCTGTTGTGTGATTTACATTATAATATTCAAAAATCTGCTTTGTTTTCTGGGAAGTATGTGCTAGAGCATTGTCAATCTTAATTTGAACAGGCATTTCCATTATGGCCGTGACTTCCAAAAGGTGAATAAGTATCAGCATTTTCAGAATTCATGGCGGTTGTCCATTATTTTCCTGCATAAGTGTTGATGGTATAATATACATATTTCTTCTTTCCAAATTCTGTAAGGTGAAACACATTCATCTGATGAATCTCATTTTTCTGTGTATCTTCAGGATTACTTCTAGCAGGTAAAGATTATTGGTTATAAAAGAAGGAAACAAGGCAATTCTGAAGAAATTCTTTGACCTGATGACAAATGATAAGAATTTTTTTAATCCTTTGCAATTAACATAATGTCTCATTAAATTCTGAGGCCTCTAGCATGTTCCTTGTTAATAATCAATCAATTTCATCATTACCTTGTACTAGAGGACCAGGCAGACCTGTGTGGGATTTGATACATATATATGTATACATATGTATATATGAAGAATTCTATTTTAATAATATCCTGTAGCTTATACAATGAGGTTAATTCTGTATCATCAGGAATAAAATCAGCCATTTCAATATGTAAGACAACTCTTTAAGCATACTGAGAGTCAATTAGTATGTTAAGAGGTCCTGTAAAGTTCATTAATACCATAATAGCATGTAATTCTGACTTCCAAACAGAATTATAAGGGTTTTGAGCCACCTTATTTAAATTTCCTGATTTCCAGCATTTTCCTGATTTGTTTGCACTAGTATAAAATGTAGGAGTTCCAGAAATAGTTTATTCCATATCACATGAGGGAGGATCCAATTGATTTCCTTTATAAATTGAATTGTTTTGCATCAAGGTTATTTGTTATTAATCTCTCCTAAAAAATTACTACAGGCTTTTTGCCAGTGTTCACTGTCTGCCCACAATCAGTCAATTTCTTCATTAGTTAAAGGTACAATGATTTCTGCTGGATTCTTTTTGGTCAACTGACAAAGTCTTAATTTTCCTTTAAAAATCAAATCAGAAATCTTTTACACAAATGTTTTCAACATTTTATTATGCCTATGTGGCCTAGCAATGAATACCTTATTTATTGCTCTTGGATCTGTAACCTTTCTCTATTTCCCAGATTTCTTTTTGATAAAAATTATAGATAAATTCCATGGGCCGGTTGATCCTTCAATAAGATGAGTGTGTATCTGCTGTTGTACCAGCTTTTCTAATGTCTGCAGTTTCTCCTTTTGTAAGGGCCATTACTGAACTCAAATAGGCTTTTCTGTCAACCATTTTAAAGGTAGTACTGTGAGTGTCTTTATAGGTTCAGCAGGGATAGCGTCATGTTTTTGTACAACCTGAATGGCTGATGACTGTTTTTTACAGTATCTCAAAATATTGTTATCAGAAACATAATTGAGTCTCTTGTTGATATCTGAACCTGGGTGTATTTTAATCTGGGTATCTTATTGTAGGAGGTCACAACTCCATAGATTCAGTTATTTTAGCCATAAATGTCTTCAACCTTCCTTTCTGTCCTTCTGGTCCAATGCATTTAAGCCATCTTACAGCTTTCTTTCACATGGCATATTGTTGTAATACCTAGTAATTGGACATTCACCTCCTTTAGAGGCCATTTTTAGATGCCATGATTGTAGTGTTATAACTGAAACATCTGTTCCCATGTTAACTAAGCTTCAGACATAAATTTCTATTTGTGTTTTAAATTTTGGTCTTTGTTCATTCAAAAACTTATTAAGAAGTTAAATTGTACAATTTTGAGAGACATCAAAAATAGTTTTCAATAAGTTATGTAGAAAGTGAATTAGGTACAATCCTTTGAACTCACAAAAATGGGATAAGTAGTAGAATATTTTTTTAGTTTGCCAGTTATTCCTGGGCTGAACATTACTGATGTAATTATTTCTTGTATATGTTATATATAGTTATTGTACCTATTATATATGGTTTTTCTTATATTAGTTATAACTTTTTTTATTTTTAACATAAAGAGGTATATGTGGTTACGTATATTTAATAAAGTTAGTCTGGAATATTAGAGAGTCAACCTCAAAACCAAGCCAAGAAGGGCAGTTAGGGTGACCCACACCATTAATTCTAGCTTTAGGTATGTGGAAAGAAAAAGCTAAGATAGCTGGGAAGAAAAAGAGAAGAGGGCTTTTCACCTTTCCCAGACACTTCCTTTATTCCTACCAGCTGAAGACAGAGAGTCTTGCAATTGGAGTAGTTCTGGCAACAGGCCTGATGAGTTATTTGGATGGGTGGTGAGTGACTGTAGTTTGTTTCACTATCTCTGTAATATTCTAGCTTTTTATTAATGCATAGCTACTGGATTATACTATATAACAAATAGAAGTTGTGCAGTATTCAATCAGTTACAACATATGAACACTCATCTTTCTTGCACCCATCAGACACACGGCTCTCAGGTAGAAAGGACACTGGCCATATATTGTAAACCAGCACCTCTACCCCATAGCATTGGGACTCATCCACTGTAAATGGCTTCCTTTTGAAAAAGCATATATTATGACAAAGTTTTCTCATGGCTCTGAAACAGAGTAGCAGTAAGCCAACACCTTTTTTTTCTGCTAGAGTAGGTCCAGTTGGCTGTAAAGGAATATGTGACTTAGTGAGACCCTCACCAGTGCAATACCAGGCATCATTTCTATCTCCAGTATTATTGACAGATCACTATTGTAAGGTGAGACCATGTTAGGCATAGTGTAGATTGACCCTATAGAGATTGCTAATGTAGCTCAACAGTCCCTGTATCATTGCTTCTCTTCACTACAACTACACACTAACAGCCACCAGTACCATAGAATTAAGTAAACTAACCTGTAT
This sequence comes from Sigmodon hispidus, assembly GCA_004025045.1. Taxonomy (NCBI): domain Eukaryota; kingdom Metazoa; phylum Chordata; class Mammalia; order Rodentia; family Cricetidae; genus Sigmodon; species Sigmodon hispidus. The sequence continues at coordinate 76,332 of PVIH01005834.1, forward strand.
ACCAGCAATATACATGGATTTATCTGGTATAACTCTTCTGGCTTTGATCATTTCTGGACCATAGGCAAAATAGTGATTGCTAACATTTTAGGCCAGATAACACTATTTTTACATAAGTTTATTAACCTAAAAGAAGGCTTCATCTCTTCCTTGAGGGCTCTTGTTCAAATGTTAACTTAATGGAAGCATGACCTGATGAACTTTAGTCCACTGCCTCCTAATGAAGATGCATCTAACAGCCAGTGTATGGCTGGTATAAGAATTGTAACCACAGGTAAAAGGGATTTCATCTTCTATCATTATAGGCAGAAGGTATTTGGCAAATTTTTGTTTTATGTACTGTATGAGTAACTTATAGCATCTAACCTAAAGGAAAATATAAAGATTATAGAATTTGCTTGTTAATAGCCCATTTCAGATGTCTATTTTTATATACTTTGACTTAAAAGTTAACAGTCTTTTTGCTACAGGTTAGCTCATATAGTTTATACTATCCTCTGTGTCTTCAGAACTCTCTCTCTAAAAAAAAAACCTCTCTCTCTCAGAAACAACTGTAAGGAACTAGTTTAAACTGTTTTTTTGTCTCATTTCAATAGATTTAATAAGATGGTTGTAGCCATTGATTTCTAATGAAGTCAATTAGTTTCACAGTAACTGTCTTGGTGCCAAACCACTAGACTTTTATATTCAAAGCTACATTGTCCTCAGAATTATAAAATATCATATACTTATAAAAGTATAATTATAGTGTGTACATTTGGGTTTCAGTTATAGATATTACATATGAGTCAGATGCAGTGTTTCTGCTCCACAATTTAACAGGTGGAGTTCTTCCAGAATTACTTATTTGTGCAAGTCTCCTGAGGCACAAGACCAAACATGGCCATAAGAACCGAGGCACACATCTACCCCTGGTAAGATGGAAAGAACTTATTCCTCAGAGTACCACTATGCTAATAAGTGCACTGTGCCAAGAGATGTGCATCTGTCCACAGAGCAGCATGCTTCTAACAAGGAGGAAATAATCCAGGATTGGTAATGTATAAGCTGCCCTTTTATGATCTCATTGACCCTCTGAAAGCTGAAAACTTGTGGACCTTTGCTCTTCCTCATTTTGTATGACACCTTTTGAGGTATTAGGTTAACACTCCAGAAACTCACTAAGGGCACATAATCAGCTAAGTTTCTGTATTATTTATTACAAGTAACACACAGAAATTTCCCAATTAAATCAGACAAGGGCAGAGGTTATAGCCTTTGATTTTTTTAAATATTGGCATAGTATAAAAGGGTTTCTCACTTATAAGGTTTGATTGGCAGGGTGGTATTTTTAATCTTTATTTTTTTAAGTGACTCCTACGACACATCTGGCAACAATAGGCAGCCACTAAGGCAACTATACATGGTGTTAATGGCTCTCAGATATCTAACACATATCCCTTCCCAGACTTTCTGAAATTCAAAAACTGAAGGCTGATTCTTCATTCCTGGGGTAAATCCTCAGGGATAAATCCTAACCAAAGGCTGGTAGTAAATGCTGAGTAAGAGCTGGTGTGGCAAGCCAACATAAGACAGGCATATTCCACTTGCTGATCCTCCATGTGAGGCAGGATCAAAATGGTCAAAACAAAGAATTCTGACTTTTGCTTTGTGCCCATGGAATAAAACAAACATTTTAGAAATGTTACCAATTCCTAAGTTTGCCCCAGAGTCAGGATACCAAATCCCACCAAACCCCGAGGTCACTGATATACAAAATTCCACTAATCCTTGAGTTTGCCTCAGAATAAGGCCACAAAAATCCACCAAACACAAGAAATCTTGAAAAGCTACATACCATTCAAGAAAACCTATGTGAGCTCTGTATTCTGTTCAGTTTACTTTTGCTTCTTACCCTCAAAGCTACTCTCCTAGGTTCTTTCTTCTCAATAAAACTGTTGAGTAAAGTTTGTGGTGTGACACTTTTACATTTGGAGTCCAGCTGTATCTTTCACCAGCTCAAGAGTAAAACATAACAGAGCTTTAGCAGTTAATTAGGAAAACATTCCCCCAATGAAGCAGAATTATTACACTCTGAGGAGACTAAGACACAGCTGTAACACTTCTTCATAGCAGAACAGAGCCATAACATCTTCACTGTGAAATCTTCCCCTGCAGGAGCAGAGTTGTTACACTTCCAGTTGGGAACCCTTTCCCTGGAGCAGGGCTGTAAGATGCTACATTTATGGTGATGCTGTGGTTATCCTTGGCACCCAACTGCCAGGATACTATTTCATCTAAACTATGATATTTGCAGAGGCTAAGTAAAAGCAGAAAAACAAAGAAGACAACTGACTGCTGACTCCAAGAGATTGATCTCTAGTTTTCACATAGGAACAATGGCAGTTTGTCTATAACTCTCTCTCTCTCTCTCTCTTTCTCTCTCTCTCTCTCTCTCTCTCTCTTTCTTACAAACACACATACACATATAAACACACAAAACAATTATACATACACTAGTCTCTTTTCATTCATTTTTAAAACATTATATTCATAATTTAGAGAGTACTGTATAAATGGCCTTCACATTTTTTAAGGAACCAGAAAGAGTTAATGCAAATTGCATGGAAAGTTGTACATTTACAACATCTTGAAAGTTATTTGAATGATTTAGAATTAGCTTTAATTCTAAAGATAAATTATCTTGTCATTTAATGTAAAGTTTTCTCCATTTTAATGTAAAATCATGTAATTAGCATTTTTACATTTCCCTGGCATTTCTATCCTTCAAAAAATAAAGTGTGTATATGTCTACATCTGTGTGTATGTGTGTGTGTCTGCATGTGTGTCTTTGTCAGTAGTGTCATACCTTGTGTGGTATGCATGTGTCTGTCTATATGTGTTTGTGTCTATGTATCTGTGTGTATTTATTTCTCCATATATGTGTATATGCATGTGTGTTTGTATGTGTCTGTGTACATATCTCTCCATGTATATATGTCTTTGAGTGTATGTATATGTGTGTGCATGTCTATGTGTGTATGTCTGCATATATGACTGTTTGTGTGTATGCATGTATATGCATTTACTTGTATATACATATGTGTTTGCCCATTCTGGGACACGTGGTGATCAATGTTGAGTGTCTTTGTCTTTTGCTTTTTACCTAAGTATTTGAGACAAGATCTCTTACTGAACCTAGAATTTATTATTTTGGCTAGACTAATTAATGGGCCTTAAAAATTGCTGTTTCCATTACTCTTGAGCAGTGTTGGGATTATAAGTATGCTCAGCTTTTATGTGTGTACTGGAGATTAGAACTCATATCCTTGTATTTATGTGGCAAGCATTTTACCAACTGATCTATTTCCCCAACCCCAGCTAATTAAACTTGAGCAATGAATGCAGCTAACTGTAAATAACATGGAAGAACACTCCATCTTTGGCTAAAAGCACATAGTGTTTTCCTGAGAGTCTAAATTATTAGTAAAAATACTTTAAATGACACAACTAGAAAAATTTAACTCTAAAATTAATTGGGAATGTTTATGAGAAGGATATTGACCAAACTCTAGTGGTAAATGAATGTGAGTTGAGTTCATATGTGTTTCTATAAAAAAGAAACTGACCTTGTAGCAGCCTCTCAAACTTTCCCTCTAAGCAGATGGATGTCATTTGTTGTATCTGTGAATTAAAGTCAATAAACATTTACACTCTACTTTGAGACCCTTTGGACTTACAAGGGTAGTGTTTCTAAATGAGAATACAGTTTGAAGATGAAGCAGTTTCTCTAATGATGGCAGCAAGAGCTTGAAGCTCCACAGTTCAAATGAATTATTATTTTTCTGTTGTTTCTTGGTAGCCTTTAAACTGCAATGGTGCATAGTTCTCAGATACACTCACTAACGGAAGAAATGCTCATCTTATAGGAATTTTTAAACATGTAATGCATTATTTTTTCTCTCTATGGAGAAGAGTTATAAATGATGATGCTACAGACAGTAAGAACAACAATCAATAAGTGGGACATCCTGAAACTGAGAAGCTTCTGTAAAGCCAAGGATATAGTCAATAAGACAAAATGACAGCCTACGGAATGGGAAAAGATTTTCACCAACCTTACAACTGACAGAGGACTGAACTCTAAAATATATAGAGAACTCAAGAGACTAGAGCCCAAAGCCCTAAAGAAACCATTAAAAATGAGGTTTAGGAATAAAAAGGAATTTCTCAGCAGAATTACAAATGGCTGAAAGGCACTTGATAAATTACTCAACATCTTTAGCCATCAGAGAAATACAAATCAAAACAACTTTAAGATACCACCATACACCTGTCAGAATGGCTAAGATTAAAATAGGAGCTCTTGCCCTTTCTGGGGAGGGGATGGGGGATAGGGAGAAGATAGACTGACACTGAGAGGTCGGAAGGGGGAAGAAAGTTTGAACAAGGGGACACATGGATACAAAATGAGACTTTATTCTAGAAAAATATTTAAAAAAAAAACACAAAGATGACTGCTTATGCTGTAGAACACTCCATTAATGGTGGAAGTGTAAACTTGTTAAGCCACTCTGGAATGTAATATGGTAGTTTCTTAGAAATCTGGTTTTCAATCTCCCCAAGAATCCAGCAATACCACTATTGGGCATATACCCAAAAGCATCACATTTGCACTCCAAAGGCATTAGCTCGACTATGTTCATCGCAGCATTATTCGTAATAGCAAGAACCTGGAAATAACCTAGATGACCTTCAACTGAAGAATGGATTAACAAACTGTGGTACATCTACACAATGGAGTACTATTCAGCAGTAAGAAAAAATGATATCCTAGAATTCGCAGGCAAATGGATAGATTTGGAGAGTATCCTCATGAGCAAGTTATTACAAACCTAGAAAGATTAGTAGAGGATGTATTCACTCATTAGTGGACTTTAAACAAAAAATAAAGAACACTCAAGCTGAAAAACACAACCACTAAACAGCTTGGGATCTGAAGGAACTTAAGAGAGACATCCAGAGAGTACCCTAGGAAGAAAAAATAGAGAATATATTCTTAGCTAATTGGGAGCATAAGGGGGTGCAACCAAGAAGAGGTAGGAACAAATCATGACAGAAGATAATTGAGTGAGAGGAATAACCCGGGGGAGAGAAAAAAAAAAGAGAGATGTTGATCTTAATAGAGAAAACCAATGTAGGGTTGGAAAAAGATTGAGTGCTAGGGAAACCTCCAAGAACTCACAGGATGTACCTGGCTAGGACTCCAACCAATAGTGAAGGTGTTACCTAAACAGGAGTCCTCTAGAGCAGCCACCCTAAGAGTCATCACATAACTTACATCTAATTTTCAATAGAGGTAGAGAGAGGGATATATGGCTGAGCACTGACCTGAGTACTTGGTCACACTGATAGGTGGAGAGACTCTATATAAGCAATGGGATAGGGACTGTGAAGAAAATTCACACAGTGATGGCTGGTTGGAGCTCTGGGGAGCTCACTGAATCAAGAACCATCAGGAAAAGGAATTAGGCCCTCCAAAAATAGGCAACTGTCCAGTAACATGGACAGTATGTGGAGTCTCAAGGCAAGGGTTTAGACTGTGTTTCTATGCATGAACTGGCACCTTGGAGCCCTTTCCTTCCAGAGAAATTGTTAACCCAGTCTTGATATGAGGATGAGAAAATCAGACATGCCTGGAGTGGATACTGAGCTAATTCACCTTGGGACCTCTTGCCCTTTCTGGGGAACAGATGGAGAGATGGAGAGGAAGGAGCCTAAAGACTGACCAGAAGAAGTTCAGAGGGGACAGGGAGTAGAACAAGGGGATACATGGATAAAAATGTCTTTATTATATAAAAATAAAATAATAAAATAAATAAACATTGATTCTGTTTTTTTATATTTGTTTATTTATGTGGTACATCTACACTATGGAGTACTACTCAGCAGTAAGAAAAAATGATATCCTAAAATTTGCAGGCAAATGGATGGATTTGGAGAATACCCTCCTGAGTGAGATATCACAAACACAGAAAGTGAAGCAGGGGGTGTACTCACTCATTAGTGGACTTTAAACAAACAGCAAAGCATTTCCAAGCTGTAAACCACAATGACTGAACATCTTGGGATCTGAAGCACCTTGGACTGACACCTTGGAGTCCATTCCTTCCAGAGAAACACCTGACCCAGTCTTGATGTTGGGGTGAGGAAAGCAGATCTACCTGGAGTGGATGCTGAACTAAGCCACCTTGGGACCTTGAGACCTCCTGCCCTTGCTGGGGAGGAGATAAGGAGATGGGAAGACAAGAGAGTGACTGGGAGGGTCAGGAGGGGGAAGGGAGTTTTAACAAGGAGATACATGGATGAAAAATGACTCTTCCTAATTAAAAAAAGGAAAAAAAATAAACAAAGCCTTTAAAAGTTACAAAGACAGTGAAACCCTGATAGTAATCATATTATTTCTTTTTTTATTATTTGGTGATTTTACATTATATACTTCATCAAACTCAGTTATCAATCCTTTCAGTTTCATACCCACTCTTTTGATCTCCCCATTTACAAAAAAGTCTACTTATGCTGTTCATTTATCTACTGATGCATAATTAAGCACCCTGTAGCCAATCCCTTAAACAAAACAAGACCTTCTTCAACCACACACCAGTCAGAGGCCATTGATGCAGAAGTAAAGCACTGTGTCATTTAACTATGTTCTAGCCTTCAGATCTTGTATACAATGACGATATTTTTAAGACCACTAATGAGTGAGAACATCCCCTGATTCTCTTTCTAGGTTTGCAATACCTTGCTCCAGAGCATATTCTCCAAATCTATTCATTTGCTTGCGGATTTTAGGATATCATATTTTTTCTTTCTGCTGAGTAGTACTCCATTATGTAGATGTACCACATTCTTCTGTCAAGGGGCAACTAAGTTGTTTCCAAATTCTTGCTATTACAAATTATGATACTATGAACATAGTTGAGCTATTGCTTTTGGAGTGTGAATGTGCATCTTTAGGGTATATGTCTAAGAGTGGTATTGCTGGATCCTTGGGGAGATTGATTTCCAGTTTTCTGAACACCACCATACTGCATACCAGAGTGGCTGTGCAAGTTTATGCTCCCACCAACAATAGAGGAGTGTTCCCCTCGATCTGAATCCTCTCCAGCATAGACTATCATCTGTATTTTTAAACTTGGCCATTCTGACAGGTGTAAGGAGGTATCTCAAAGTTGTTTTGATTTACAGTTCTCTGATGGCTAAAGATGTTGAGCACTTTTTCATGTGCCTTTCAGACATTTGTTATTCTTCTGCTGAGAATTTCCCTTCTATTTCTGAACCCCATTTTTTAATTGGGTTAATTAGGACTTTGGTCTAGTTTCTTGAGTTCTCTATTTAGAGATCACTCCTCTGTTACTTGTAAGGTTGGTAAAAATCTTTTCCCACACTGTAGGCTGTCATTTTATCTTATTAACTGTGCCCTTGGCCTTACAGAAGCTTCTCTGTTTCAGGAGGTCCCACTTATTGATTGTTGTTCTTAGTGTCTGTGCTACTTGTGTTATATTTAGGAAGTGGTCACCTGTGCCAATGTGTTGGAGGATGTTTCCCACTTTTCTATCAAGTTCAGTGTAGCTGGGTTTATGTTGAGGTCTTTGATGCACTTGGATTTGAGTTTTGTGCAGGGTGATAGGTGTGGACCTATTTCCATTTTTTACACACTATCAACCAATTATGCCAACACCATCTATTAAAGATACTGCCATTTTTCCATTGAATATTTTTTGCCTCTTTGTCAAAAATAGGTGTTCATAGGTGTGTGGGGTAATGTCGGGGTCTTCAATTCGATTCCATTGATTCACATGTCTATTTTTACAACAGTACCAAACTGTTTTTATTACTGAAGCTCTATAATATAATTTGAAGTCAGGGATGGTGATGCCTCCTGAAGTTCCTTTGTTGAACAAAATTGTTTTGACAATCCTGACTTTTCTGTTATTCCAAATGAAATTGAGTATTGTTCTTCCAAGGTCTGTAAAAAATTGTGTTGGGATTTTGATGGGATTGCATTGAGTCTGTAGATTACCTTTGGTCAAATTGACTTTATCACTATGTTGATCCTATCTATCCAGGAACATGGGAGATCTTACCATTTTCTTATATCCTCTTCAATTTCTTTCCACAGTTATTTAAAGATTTTGTCAAACAGATCTGTTACTTCCTTGGTTATAGTTACACCAAGGGATTTAATGCAGTTTGTTACTATCATAAAGGGTGATGTTCCGTTATATCTTTTTCAACCCTTTTATCGTTAGTGTATAGGAGGATTACTGAAATGTTTTAGTTAATCTTGTATCCTAATACATTGCTGAAGAAGTTTATCAGCTGTCAATGTTCCCTGGTAGAATTCTGTGGGTTACTTATGTATATAAACATATCATCTGCCAATAGAGAAAGTTTCACTTTTTCTTTTCCAATTTGTATCCACTTAATCTCTATTTGTTCTCTTATTGCTTTAGATAAAGCTTCAAGAACTATGTTCAATAGATAATGGGACAATAAATAAAAGGACAGCCTTGTCTAGGCCCTTATTTTAGTGGGATTGCCTTGAGTTTTTCTCCATTTAGTTTGATGTTTACCCTCAGCCTTTTATAAATCGCCTTTGTTGTATTTATGTATTTTCCCTGTATTCCTGTTCCTTCCAGGACTTTTATCTTGAAGGACTGTTGGATTTTGTCAAAGGTATTTTCAGCACCTAAGAAGATATTCCTTTTTGTTTGGGTGGAAGGTTCAGTATATATCAACTAAGTCCATTTGGATCATAATTTCTGCTATATCCCTTATTTCTCTGTTGAGTTTTGTCTGGTTGACCTATTCAAGGGTGAAAGTGGGGTATGGAATTCTCCCATTATTATTAGTGTGTCAGGTTTGCTATGAGTTTTAAGCTTTAGTAGTGTTTCTTTTACATATGTAGTTGTCCTTGTGTTAGGGGTATAGATATTCTGGATTGAAATTTTGTCTTGGTGGATTTTTCCTGAGGTGAATAAGTAGTGACATTCCTGGTCTTTTTTTATTGATTTTAGTTTAAAGTCTATTTTGTTAAATATTAGAATGGCTAAACTTCTTTATTAGAGCCATTTCATTGGAAAGTCTTTTCCCAACCCTTTACCCTGAGCCTATGTCTGTCTTTAAAGTTGAGGTGTGTTTCTTGTAGGCTGCATAAGGATGGTTTCTGTTTTTGTATCCACTGTACTAGGTTGTGTCTTTTCATAGGTAAATTGATTCCATTAATATTAAAGGATATAAATGACCAATGATCAATATTTCCTGTCATATTTGGTAGTAGCTTGTATTTTCTTTTTTGAGGGGAGGGATCTTCTGTGGGTTTATCAATTGTTTGTGGTTACATGTGGGTTCCTGGTTTCCTTAGGTTGCGGTTTTCCCTCTAGGGATTTTTTGTAGGGCTGGATTTGTGGTTAGGTATTGATTAAATCAGGATTTGTCTTGTTTACTCCATCTATGTTGACTGATAGTTTTGCTGGGTACAGTAATCTAGGTTGGCATCTATGGACTTTTAGTATCTGTATAATGTTAGACCAAGACCTTATTGCTTTCATTGTTTCCATTGAATAGTCAGGTGGTATTCTGATGGGCCTGCTTTAAAGGTGATTTGGCCGTTACCTTTGCAGCTATCAGTATTTTGACTTTGTTCGGTAGGTCTATGAGCTTGATTATTATATGGGGATAAGACTTTTTATGTGAATCTAGTCTATTTGGTGTTCTGTAGGCTTCCTGTATCTTTATAGGCATTTCCTTCTTTAGGTTGGGGAAGTTTACTTCCATGATTTTGTTGAATATATTTTCTGTGCCTTTGAGCTGGTATTCTTCTTCAATTTCAATTATTCTGAGGTTTGGCTTTTTCATTGTGTCCCAAATTTCCTGGGCAATTTTTAGTATGACTTTTTTGGTTTTAGAGTTTCCTTTAACTGATGTACCTATTAACACTATTGAGTCTTCCACTCCAGAGATTCTCTGTTCCATCTCTTGTGTTCTTTTGGTTATGCTTGATTCTGAGGTTCTAGGAATTTTTTTCAGATTTTCTATTTCTGGCTTTGTTTTAGTTAATACTTCTTTATAACTTCTCTTTCAAATTTTAATTTCTGTAAAGTTTCTTTCACCTGATGTTTTCTCTTTCTTTGTTTTCTTTCAAGGATTTGTTCATGTCTTCTAATTTTCTGTTTGTATTTGTTTTTTATTTCATTAAGAGAGTTTTTTATATCCTCGTTTAAAGCTTCAGTCAGTTTTATAAATCTGTTTTTAAGGTCATTTCCTTCTGTTTCCTTTCTTTTTTTAATTAATTAATTTTATTTTTTAATATTATTATTATGAACAAAGAAGTCACACTTTCTATCCTTATATATCCTTATTGAAGGTCCCTTCCCCCTCCAACAACATCAGGTCATTCTTTCTTCTCCACAACTTGCCATCCCCTCCCTGGGCAGGCAGCAGACAGTCCCATGGTCCCACTGACCCAATATTGCTTAGTTCAGTCTCGACTCCTTGCAGATCCAGTTTTCTCAACCCTCCCTCAAGAGTGAGTCAGGTGTTCCTCTAGGGGGAGTGGGATCCAAGGAGTCAGTCCAAGGTGTTTCTGATCCCAAGCTATTCAGTGGTTGAGGTTTGTAGCTTGGGCATGCTGTGCTTTTTTTCTTGTTTGTTTGTTTGTTTGTTTAGGGTCCACTAATGAGTGAGTACATCCCCTGCTTATCTTTCTGAATTTGTGATACTTCACTCAAGAGGATATTCTCCAAATCCATACATTTGCCTGCGAATTTTAGGATATCATTTATTCTTACTGCTGAGTAGCACTCCATTGTGTAGATGTACCACAGTTTGTTAATCCATTTTTCAGTTGAGGGACATCTAGGTTGTTTCCAGGTTCTTGCTATTACAAATAACACTGCTATGAACATAGTTGAGCTAATGCCTTTGTTGTGTGACTGTGAATCTTTAGGGTATACGCCCAGAAGTGGTATTGCTGGGTCCTTGGGGAGATTGATTCTCAATTTTCTGAGAAATCGCCATACTGTATCCCAAAGTGGCTGAACAAGCTTACACTACCACCAAAAATGAAGTAGTGTTTTCCTTGCTAAACATCTTCTCCAGTATAGGGTGTCCTCTGTGTCTTTTATCTTAACCAATCTAACAGGTGTCAGGTGGTATCTCAAAGTTCTTTTGATTTTCATTTCTTTGATGGCTAAAGATGATGAACACTTTTTCAGGTGCCTTTCAGCCATTCGTAGTTCCTCTGCTGAGAATTCCCTTTTTAGATCTGAACCCCATTTTTTCATTGGGTTATTCAAGGTTTTGGGCTCTAGATTCTTGAGCTCTTTATATATCTTAGAGATCAGTCCTCTATCACTTGTAGGGTTGGTTAAAATCTTTTCCCAATCTGTAGGCTGTCGTTTTGTCCTATTGACAGTGTCCTTGGCTTTACAGAAGGTTCTTAACTTCAGGAGATCCCACTTATTGATTATTGATCTTAGTGTCTGTGCCACTGGTGTTATATTTAAGAAGTGGCCACCTGTGACAATTTGTAGAATTGTATTTGCCACTTTCTTTTCTGTCAAGTTTCAAGTGGCTGGGTTTGTGTTGAGGTCTTTGAGCCACTTGGATTTGAGTTTTGTGCAGGGTGACAGGCTCGGATCTAATTGCAATTTTCTACACAATTCCATCCAGCTATGCCAACAACATTTCTTAAATATACTATCTATTTTCCTTTGAATATTTTGGGCCTCTTTGTCAAAGATCAGGTGTCAGGAGCTGCGATCGAGCCACAGCCTAAAGTGGTGCTGGCTTCCACTCTCCACCCTCCAGATGGCGAGTGCTCCCTAGAGAACAACTCCTTATTTGGTGTGAGGCGATCACGCGAGTGAGCATCCACATGCATGGCCCAATAGGCAGCATCCACGTGGCAGGGAGTGAGTGGATCACCAGAGAGCTTTTAAGCTGAGAGCCAGGGGGAAGGGAGAGGAGAAGGAGAGAAGAAAGAAGAGTGTGCATGCTGAATAAAGGACCTGGTCAGTTGCTGCAGAAGAATCTCAAGTTGCGTCTTCCTTGCCAGCGAGGTGGGTGCGACAAGTGGCACCGAAACCCGGAAATGTCCCATGAAGGATTCAGAACTGCGGTAATCAGGGGGCTTAATCGGTAAGTCTCACAGGAAAATAGTGAGACCTGTGTTAAGTAGGAAAACTCTGATTGTAGAGAAAGCAGAGAATGGGGCATCTGCTGATGAGCGGATCTAACATGTTGGTATTTTGGGGTTGTTTGAATTTTAAAAAAAAAAGGATATAAAGGGTTTTAAATAGGCAAGGATGGGGCTGGAGAGATGGCTCAGCCATTAAAGGCTAGGCTCACAACCAAAAATATAAGAGTTTGATTCCCAGCACCCACATGGCAGCTCACAACTGTCTGTAGTTTCAGTTTCAGGCAAACATCAAGGCAAATAAATAAATAAAAGAGTTAAAAAAATAGACAAGGATATGAGTGTAAATTCCTCTCACCCAATTGCCACAGCTTTGGAAGAGCTGTTGAAGAGTAACGGTGTGAGCGTTAAATCAAAAAATTTAAAAACTTTTTTAGATGGAGTAGATCACTGCACTCCTTGTTTTTTGGTTAGTGGTTCACTTACAAGCACAGCATGGGAAAAGTTAGGAAAGGATCTGATTAGGGCACAAGAGGCTAGAGAGCTGGTGATGGGTATTATACCCATCTAGTCTCTGGTGTGTGAATGCCTAGATCATGCTATGGGTAAAGATTTGATAGAGGAAGGGGTGACGGAATTAGAGAAGCTTAAGGAAGAATGATCCAAAAGAGAGTCCCTAACAGCTGAGGGGGCCTTAGGAAGATTGGATCCACCACTGCCTTCCCTAGAAGAACTCTGCTTAGAGTCCCCTGATGAGTCTGTTTCCCAGTGCTCAGAGGAAAGATCGAGTTCAGACTCTGAGCCTGAACAGAAAGGGAGAATAAAAGGGAGAGGTTGTAAGAAAAAGAAACTAAAAAGGGGAAGTCAATGATTTGTTTCCCCTACTGCGCCTATTGCCCCCCCTTCGTATTGCCGGTCTGGTGGGGGCATCTGTTCTAAGCCACCAGATAACACAAAAGTGTGGAAGAGAGTCCAGCATGAGCTGCGCCCTAGCATGCCACTGACTTTTCCAGTTTTTCAAGATAACCAGGGGCAAAGGTATCAGGAGCTTTTAGATTTTAAGACAGTGAAATCCCTGGCAGAGTCTGTCCTCACTTATGGCACTACTGCGGCGTCTTTTACAGTAGCACAGGTTGAGGCATTGAGTAGATCTGCCATGACGCCTAGTGACTGGAGTAGCTTAGTAAAAGCGTGTCTCAATCCTGGGCAGTATTTAGACTGGAAATCATTCCTGACTGAATTTGCGGGGGAGGAAGCAGCAACCAACTGTGTGGCAGGGAACGCTGCCTGGGACCAGGACATGTTACTAGGGACCAGTCACTTTGCTAACGCCCAGATAGGTTACCCAGTCCCGGTTTATGAACAAATTAATAAGATAGCCATAAGGGCATGGAAAGCATTGCCTAATAGAGGGGAAGTGAGTGGTAATTTAACCAAAATCACTCAAGAGACCACCCAGCCCTTCTCAGACTTTGTGGCTAGAATGGTAGAAGCAGCAGGAAGAATGTTTGGGGATGCTGAAACTGCCATGCCTCTGATTAAGCAGTTGATTTATGAGCAATGTACTAAAGACTGCAGGGCAGCCATCACACCATACAGGCACAGACCTTTAGAGGTATGGATGAAGTGTTGTAGGGAGCTAGGGGGACCTCTTTCTAATGCAGGGCTGGCTGCTGCTATAATGCAGCTTAACCGTAACAAGAAGGAAAAGTACAAGGGAACTGGGGCATGCTTTGCCTGTGGAAGACAAGGCCATTTGAAGAGGGATTGTCCTAATCGTAGTGCCCTGCCTCTGCCAGGACATGGGGCGACCGCACAGCCAGGCCTTTGCCCTCACTGTAAAAAGGGCAAGCATTGGGCCAATGAATGTAGATCAGTGAAAGACATTAATGGTCAGCCCCTAACACAGTCAAGTAATACACAGTCAAAAAACAGAAGGTGGGGCCACCGACCTCAGGGCCCGCAAATACATGGGGCAATAGAGAATCAGAATACAAGCCCGACCATGGAGCAGTGGCCGACACTCTACCACCCCAACGACCGTGGAGAGCCACTGTCTGGTCAGCTGGATTGGACCTCTGTGCCACCACCAGACTCGTATTAACACCTCAGATGGGTGTACAATTAGTGGACTCAGATTTCAAAGGGCCGTTAGACCCTGGACAGGTGGGATTGCTCATAGGGCAATCTTCCACAGCTCTTAAGGGTCTTAAGGTGCATCCTGGAGTTATTGACCCTGATTATACAGGCATAGTAAAGATTATGGTTGAATCCCAAAAAGGTATTTTCCCCATTTCCCCTGGAGACAGGATTGCACAATTATTGATTCTACCTAGCCTCCATGCTCAATATGCGGCAACCAACAGAAACAGAGGGAAAAAAGGATTCGGATCCACTGGTAACAATTTAACATGCCTGTCACTAGAAATGGATGATCGACCTATGATCACCTTGACAGTGGACAGTAAAAGAATCCTGGGACTGCTAGATACAGGTGCAGACAAAAGCATAATAGCTAAAAAAGACTGGCGATCAGGATGGCCTATTCAAGCCTATTCCCAGACGCTGCAAGGCCTAGGATATGCTAGGGCACCAGATGTTAGTGCACGATTATTGAATTGGACCAATGATGAAGGCCAAAAGGGCACTATTCAACCACATGTGCTAGAATTGCCTGTTACCCTATGGGGAAGAGATTTGCTAAAAGATATGGGGTTTAGGTTGAGTAATGAGTATTCACAAACCTCCCAAAAATAATGGCAAATATGGGCTTTCACCCTCAGTATGGATTGGGTAAACGCTTACAAGGCAGAGCAAGCCTTGTATCAACTCAGCAGAGACCACCCAGACAAGGCCTGAGTTTTTTCTAGGGGCCACTGAGGATGGTATTCCCATTACTTAGAAGACTGAGAAACCTGTATGGGTCCCTCAGTGGCCCCTATCCCTAGAAAAGTTAAAAGCTGCTCAAGAACTAGTCCAGGAACAATGAGCACAAGGACGTATTGTGCCATCCACATCACCATGGAATACTCCTATAATTGTGATTAGGAAGAAATCAGGAAAATGGAGATTGCTGCATGACTTGAGAGCAATAAATAATCAGATGCAGCTAATGGGTCCTGTGCAATGGGGGCTTCCCTTGCTGACCACCTTGCCTTCGCAATGGCATGCTATAACAATAAACATTAAGGATTGCTTTTTCTCCATTCCTTTGAATTCAAAAGATAAGGAGAGATTTGCCTTTACCATTCCCTCATGTAATCATGAGGAGCTGGACCAACGGTTTGAGTGGGTAGTGCTGCCCTAAGGCATGGCTAACAGCCCAACCATGTGCCAATTGTTTGTAGGCCGTGCTTTGGAACCTATAGGAGCGGTTTTCCCAAAAATACGTTGTGTCCATTATATGGACAATATACTGTTAGCAGGAAAAAAATGAGTTATAGTTAAAAGAGGTTTACAGAGCATTAGAAAAGACATTAAGGTCTTGGAGGTTATGTATTGCCCCAGAAAAGGTGCAGATGGCTCCGGTTGTTGAATATTTGGGGGCTAAAGTGACCCCTCAATCAGTTTATCCACAAAAGTTAGAAATCAGAAAAGACAATTTAAAGACATTGAATGATTATCAAAGATTATTAGGAGATATAAATTGGATTAGGAGCTATCTAAAGCTAGCAAATTATGAATTAAAACCCTTATTTGATGTGCTTAAAGGTGATAGTGTCCTAGATTCACCTAGATATATGACCAAAGAAGTGTACCAGGCTCTACAATTAGTAGAAAATAGACTACAACAGGTTTACCTACAGTGCATGCAGGAAGATCAGGAGCTGCTGCTATGCATTTTACCTACCATGAGACAACCCACAGGAGTGTTGTGGCAGCAGTGACCCTTGTTATGGATTCATCCTAGAGTATCCCCTGGAAAGAGCATTGAGCATTATTCTACAACCATTGCTCAACTGGCCAAACTTGGCTTACAACAAACCTTACAGTTTTTTGGCAGAAGTCCTGAAACCATTGTAACACCTTACACCGCAGCACAAGTTTTAGTGTTGTGTACTACCATTGATGATTGGGCCATTCTTAGACGCTCCTTTCCTGGAAAGCTTGATAATCATTACCCAAAGCACCCCTTAATGACATTCTTTAAAGAACATCCCATTGTTTTTCCAAAGGTAACAGCTACCACACCTCTTCCTGATGCCATTAACATATTTACAGATGGCTCCATGAATGGAGTGGGAGCATATCTGGTCCTTGGCCAGCCGGTAGTCCAATGCCAATTTGCTCCAGGGACCCCTCAAGTAACAGAATTACAGATAGTGCTAGAAGTCTTTAGTTTGATTTCTGATTCGATTTATGTTATAAATGCCTTGAAGATTCTTGAAGTGTCAGACCCCATAAAACCATCCAGTACTGTAGCCTGTCTATTTTCCCAATTGCAAAACTTATTAGACACCGCTCTCAAAGATTTTTTTTCCCACAACATATAAGGGCTCATACAAAGTTGCCCGGTCCCTTAAGTGAGGGAAATGCTTTAGTGGATGCAGCCACTAGACAAAAGTGGGTATTTCCTGTACCTGTCAGTACTCAGGCTCAAGATTTTCACAAACTCTACCATGTTAATGCCAAGACTTTCTGGTCTAAGTTTCACCTGTCCAGACAAGATGCTAGACAAATTGTGGTTGATTGCCCTCAGTGTGTGCAATTCCACCACCCACCATTCTTGGGAGTTAACCCGTGAGGGCTACTCCCCCTTAAGGTCTGGCAAATGGATGTTACTCATTTGCCTGAATTTGGCGCTCTAAAATATGTTCATGTATCAGTAGATACATGTTCAGGGATTCTTCATGCTATGGCCATGAGTGGAGAAAAGGGCCGCAATGCTATAGCCCATTGCCTTGAAGCATGGGCAGCCTGGGGTAAACCTATACAAATAAAAACTGATAATGGACCAGGCTACACTGGACAACAGTTCAATACCTTTTGCAAGCAGATGGGGGTATACCTTAATCATGGCCTACCCTACAACCCCCAAGGGCAAGGTGTTGTAGAAAGGGTGCATCACACCCTCAAAGAATGTCTAATTAAACAAAAAGGGGAAAAGACCTTGACCATACCCCAAAGGAGAGACTTTCTTTAGCTCTCTTCACTCTTAATTTTTTGACTTTAAATTCATGTGGCCAGCGTGCGGCCGCTAGACATGCTGCCCCGCGTGGTGGCATTAGTGGTCTAGTTAAATGGAAGGATGTGTTGACAGGTCACTGGAAAGGACCTGATCCCATGCTGGCATGGGCACGAGGGTCTGTTTGTGTTTTTCCCCAGGAAGCTCAAGACCCAGTGTGGGTTCCAGAATGATTAACCAGAAGAGTCAAAGAAGATGGTCCTGTTGTCCATTCTCCTGATGATGCTGTTGTCACAGAGCCTTGCCCAAGCGAGGCAGAAGGTCAATCAAGACCAGATCCAATGGGGAATCCTATCAACATTCCCACTTCCAATGCCAGTGACACATTCAGCACCAGTGTTTCCTAGGATTTTTACCACTGGTAAAGATGTAGATCTTCCTTACTTGCCTTATGATGGAGAGGTGGCTCCTGTAGCAGGACAGACCAATTTTTCACTTAGAGGGGTGCTTTGCTTTAGCATTGATAAAAATGATTCTGATTGTATAAATTTGGTAAGGCATATGGCAGGATGATGGGGGTTAAAAATTTCATGGGGTGACCAGACTTATAGTGAAGTGTCTACGGATACTTACAATTATACATTTTTATCCAATCCTGTGTATGATCGTGCCCACTGGTTGAATGCCACCTGGCCAGAAGAACGTGATGCCAGTTTCTCTACCACGCAGCAGCCTAAATGGGCTCCTTATTGCTTGGGAGTACTTGAACCTAATGTCCGATGGCCATGGACAGGGTATCAGTCACATATGGTAACTTGGGTTGATAAACATGGGCTTTTTATCTTCTCCCCCAATGTTACTGGTCTTAGTAGAACTTATCGAGGTTTATTTCAACAAGACCCCCGTGGAAACCCATTTGATAATTGGATGCTATGTGGGGTTAATGGGAGTTGCTCTAATGTAGAAACTTTGGGGCTCTTGCTGGGATGAGCTGTTGGTAGGCATAATGTTACATGCTTATACAATTGGACCACCCAAGAAGATGCAGATGCATCAGTAATAGTTAATGCTACCAACTCATGCACCAAGATGCATGTGGCCATTATGGAGACAAAGTACTTTGACCCTATTCCTGTAAGTGTATATCCTCCTTTTGTGTTTGTTGTTAGTAAGAGTGGCTTTAAGAATTGCACTGGTTCCTGCTATTATGCGCAGTGCTGGAATGCTCAAAGTTATATGTTTGCCCTGGTCGCACGTGTGCCACGATGGATTCCTGTGCCAGTAAAAACTCCTGGCTCCATGACATTATTTAGACAAAAGAGAGATTTTGGCATCATGGCAGCCATTGTTATAGCCATTGCTGCGGCTGCTGGAGGAGCCACTACTGCAGTCATTGCCATGAGCCATACAATACAAACCGCACAGACCTTAAATGATTTGTCTACCACAACCACCAAGGCTTTAGATGTTCAAAAGAATATTAATTCCCAATTAAAGGGAGGTCTGATGGTTGTTAGTCAGAGAATTGATTTAGTTCAAGAACAGATAGATGTTCTTTGGAAGCTTGCTCAGCTTGGATGTGAATGGAAGATGTCAGGCTTATGTGTGACCAATGTTCAATATGAGAATTTTACTCATGCTGTAAATTTGTCTAAACAATTATCTAGTTTTCTATTAGGGAACTGGACCGAAGAGTTAGAAGTGCTGATGACCCAATTGAGAATGGCCATTGTATCCGTGAATTTGACCAGGGTGGATCCTGAACTAGCAGAAGGGCTGGCCTCTTGGATTTCTGCTGCTGTGGACCATCTGAAAGAGTGGGCGGGAATAGGTTCGATGGCTGGCTTTATGGTGTTGATATTCCTTCTTTGCATGTGGTGTGCTTGTCGCATGAGGGTTCAGCAGTGCCGGAATGCCGCTTTACTTGTGCAAGCCTTTACTGCCATTGATGAAGGACAGTCTCCCCAAGTTTGGCTGGCTACCCTAAAACCTTAGCCGCCATATTTTTGTAGGTTGCAAGGCTATTCATTGCAGTTGTTTTACCTCTCGATATTTTGGGGAGCTCGCGGAGGGTATGTTCATTTGCATGTGAGTGGTTGCCCTGAATTTCCCACCTCTGAGAAAATAGGGTGTGGATGGGTCTCATGTTCTTGAGGGGGACACCTCAAGGGAAGCTTGGGATGATGTTCCAATAGCACAGGAGAATAGACCTCTACCCTCACCTGCTTTATAATTAAAAAAAAAGGGGGGGGGAACTGTCGGGAGCTGCAATTGAGCTGCAGCCTAAAATGGAACCAGCTTCCGCCCTCTGCCCTCCCGACTGAGAGCTCCCTAGGGGAACAACTCCTTATTTGGCATGAGGCAATCACGAGAGTGAGCGTCTGCATGCATGGCCAAATGGGCAGCATCCACATGGCAGGGAGTTAGTGGATCACCAGAGAGCTTTTAAGCTGAGAGCCAGGGGGAAGGGAGAGGAGAAGGAGAGAAGAAAGAAGAGTGTACATGCTGAATAAAGGACCTGGTCAGTTGCTGCAGAAGAGTCTGGTGTTGTGTCTTCCTGGCCGGCGAGGTGGGCACAACAATCAGGTGTTCATAGGTTTTTGGGTTAATGTCTGGATCCTCAATTCTATTCCATTGATCGACAAGTCTGTTTTTAATGCCAGTACCAGGCTGTTTTTATTATGGTAGCTCTACAGTATAACTGAAGTCAGGGATTGTGATACCTCCTGAGGTTCTTTTGTTGAGTAAAATTGTTTTGGTAATCCTGGATTTCCTGTTATTTCAAATGAAATTGAGTATTGTTCTTTCAAGGTCCAAAAAATATTGTGTTGGGATTTTGATGCATTGAATCTGTAGATTGCCTTTGGTGGAATTGCCATTTTTACTATGTTGATCCTACCTATCCAGAAACATGGGAGAGCTTTCCATTTTCTGATATCCTCTTCAATTTCTTTCTTCAGTGATTTAAAATTTTTGTCAAATACATCTGCTACTTCTTTGGTTATAGTTACTCCAAGGTATTTAATAATATTTGCAGCTATTATGAAGGGTAATGTTTCCCTTATTTCTTTTTCAGCTCTTCTATCTTTAGTGAATAAAAGGGCTACTGATTTCTTTGAGTTAATCTTGTATCCTCCTATATTGCTGAAGGTGTTTATCAGCCATAGCAGTTCCTTGGAAGAATTTTGTGGGTCACTTATGTATACAATCATATCATCTGCAAATAGAGATAGTTTCACTTCTTCTTTTTCAATTAGTATCCCCTTAATCTTTTTTTGTTCTCTTAATGGTTTAGCTAAAACTTTGAGGATTATATTGAATAGATAAGGGGAGAGAGGATACCCTTGTCTAGTTCCTGATTTTAGTGGGATTGCTTTGAGTTTTTATCCATTAAGTTTAATACTGGCTGTTGGCTTCTTGTAAATTGCCTTTATTATATTTAGGTGTTCTCCCTGTATTCCTGATTTCTCCAGGGCTTTAATCATAAAGATGTGTTGGATTTTGTCAAAGGCTTTTTCAGCATCTAAGGATATGATCATGTGGTTTTGTTCCTTTAGTTTGTTTATGTGATGGATAATG